>JARHVA010005778.1:770000-870000 GCA_037957365.1 Torreya grandis
AATCGATTTTTATTTCATATAATCATGATACTAGTGATAGATGAATTTGATTAATTTTTTATTTAAATTTTTCAAGATTTTTTTTCATGATATATCCAGGCTCATCTCTTATAGTCTATTTATCAAGATTGTTTCAAGCCCAAATGAGGCCCTAGAGTCACCAAATGTATTTCAAACATGCCAATAGGCTAACTTGTATTATTTAATCTTTTTAAAATGGTATATCTTGTGATTCACATTAAAATAGGATTTTTCAAAGGCATATTGAAAATATAACATATTCTTGAGCTTGTGAAGTTAAGATGAAAGCCAAATGGATGGTGACAACATTGAAGTACACTTGTCTAAATGGGTAGTTTTCCTACATAAAATATTGGAAGGAAAAATAAGGAGAATAAAATATTTTTTGTATGTTAAAAATACATCTTTATAAATAGCTAAATATCCATCACCATTTGGTTCAATGGTTTGACATGATGACTTTGTAGTATAAGGCAATTTTTTCAAGAAAAATGAACCATGTGCAGAGAAATCCAAGGAAGAGATGTAACGAACAAGTGTAAGATCATCATAAATAATATTACATCACTCATGCAACTTCCTTCAATCCTATAATGGTCAATTTTAGGTTTATAATGGATATACAATGCTCAAAAGGGTTAAAAACCAAATAAATCCTCTATTGGGTTCTTGGTAGACCTAGTAACTTCTATTTGTGGATGATCATTCATAAAGAGGAAGCACCCTGCGATCCAATTTTGTGGGAGTTTAAGTCCCTCATTTTTCCATCTAAGTCCATGCTAATTATTTTTTGAAAAATACCTCAAGCTCTATGAATCATTGCTAACAAGATAAGTACCATCCAGTCACCTATCAACACCTATAGGTTTATTCTCTTCCTATTAAACATGTTTTGAATTTTAATGAATGCATAGAAAGGATTGAAATATTTTTTTATGGAGCTAAGGGAATTCCAAACATCATAACTGGTGCATATGACCATGGTATAGGTTTGATCAAGATATGAATGTTGTGTGCTGTTAGGAGTCACAAATCTTAGGAGATTTCTTGCAAAGTGTGAAACACTTTCACACAAGTAAGGCTAAGAAGATATAAATGAGGTATGGGATACTATAAAGGATCAATTAATTCATCCTTATCATTCCCAAGCTAAAAAATCAAACATGTGGATTACTATGACTATGTACAATAGATGTCTTGATTCGTGACCAACCCTTAACAACCTTAAACTTCATGAAGTCTAGTGTAAAGAGTGGTATTTAATGTATGAAAAAAGTGTTTAAATTAATATTTGAGTTTGATCCAACCTATAAATCCATAATTGATCATGGATTATCAAGAAAATTTGATAAAAATCTCTAGGCTAAAAATAAACACATACAAACTTACTAAGAATAATCGGATAAGAATGCAATGTGTATAATCAAGTTACATTTTTGGTGGATAGACACGGTATAGAGAGTCATTAGAGGAAACATAAGAACAAAATATCCATACTATAATAGAGATCCTTGAATTCTTAGCATGTTTTATATAAACTCTAAACTCCATACATAGTTAAGTACCAAAAGTGATGACCTACAAATTGATATAGATAACTTAAGTGGTCCACAAACATGAGAAAAGGGGGCATAGTGCATACAATGGGATTAATTCTTAGATGAGTAGATAAATTAAAATATTAACTTGATTTCCTAAAAAATCAAAAGAGGATTAAACTAAGTGTCCTAAATATGACTCATTTAGACCCTACATATATAGTCAACTAACACCTTCAAATTTACTTAGTCAAGTACAAAAGACCTGATTGTGTTAAAGGGAAAAATGGGTTTATTAATTGGATTGATACCATGATGGAAGTAAATTTAAGAGGCTAAGTGAATCATGGATTATCATTCATAAATTACCTTCTTCTCTCACTAAGATCAAGCTATCAAAAAAACTTGTGTGACCCAAGATAAATAAAAAATGAAATTCAAACCAAAAATTATTATTTAAAATAGTAAGCCATGAAGATAGGACATCATGTGGAGAGAGGAGATAAACTCTCCTTTAGACCAATTCCTTGAGCATGGATATATCATGAAGGTTCAACCAATATAAAAATCATTGGATTTATACTATACATAAGGCAAACATGAAAAATATTCAAAATGCTAAAAATATTATTAGATGAGAAGATTGAGAATAACTTCGTTGATTCGTAGATTTATCTTAGAAAATTAAAAAAAAAATTAAAGAGGTAAATTGATGTTCTTTACTAGATCTAAAGCTTTGATACTATTATAACCCAAATTTTCACCCTTGGAAGGTAGTACAAGCCTTCAAAATTTGGGATAACATGGATACAATCTTAGGCTATGGGTGACCTTTAGGTGGATTGAATTTCTAGGTAATG
Source organism: Torreya grandis (assembly GCA_037957365.1). NCBI lineage: Eukaryota > Viridiplantae > Streptophyta > Pinopsida > Cupressales > Taxaceae > Torreya > Torreya grandis. The sequence goes on from JARHVA010005778.1 coordinate 772,420, forward strand.
AGGATATATTCTCTTGATGTATCACTTAGGCTCATTCACTAGTATATAAATTTTATAGGAAAATGGATATAAACCTAATCTAATGGAGGTGATGAACAAAAATAGTTTGAAAAATACTAACTAGTTGCATGTGCACATCAACCATGAGACTAACCTAAAACAAACACTATGCCTAATATGCCTCTAAACATCACCACTTCATTACATAGGTTGTGATATATGTTTGGGATAGGAAGACTAAAAAAGAGGTCATATAATTACACTAGTTAATATACAACTCACTCAACCTTCACACTTTACTTAGATAGTTCACAAGACCTACAAATAATCTTTCAAACTAAATATGAATGCCATAAAAATGACAACATACCAAGGAAACTAAGTTAATCACTTGATAAGGTCAACTAGTCATGCACACACATTAAAAATAGTCAAAGGAGGAGGTAAAACTATAAGTTTTTCATTTATCAAAGGCTTGAAAATGGGTTATTATTTTCCATACCTAGGTGGAGGATGAATACATAGCCTATCAAGGTTGAATTTGTAGAGAAATGAGAGAAAAAAAAAGAGAGAATGGCATAGGAAAGAGAGGTGAAAAGTGTAAAATGAAGGTTAAAATAAAAAATATTTGTGAAAAAATATCATTAGGTCCTCAATTCCATGTTTTTATCTATTTAATATGTCTTCTTCTTCCAAATGGTGTGGAGTTTCTTTTAGTTGCTTGACACCTTCATCTTATTCTTCAAATTTGCACCTTCTTTTGGCTTGTGAGTGACAAGTGGAACACTTCATAATAAATTCATGTTGAATCACATTATCCCATGTTATTAACATTTTTAACTTGTTAATAAACTCCTAAAACTGATATTTCAATGATGGTTACACCTCTTAGGTGTCTTGAAGCCCACTTGGCCTTACTATGCCTATATTTGCTTGCAAGTGTCAAATCTTGACTTTGCATTCATAACTATAATTATTCTACATGAAAGGCATATTAATATCACAATATACCTAAAAAATCTCATTTGTAAACATCAATCACTCTCAAATACTTCATTTTATACCTAAATCTCTCATTTGGCATCAATTCCTTATAGCCTTGAAAATACATAAAGATCCTTGTGTGGAAGAATGTACAAATGGTATTATAAAAATAAGGTTAGTTTTGGGTACCCATTATGTCCTTATATATCCACTCGAAATTTAATTACTTTAAACCATGTGTAAGTGTACTTTTTTTGCTATTCTCTCTCTCCAATTAGGTCTCCATTAGCCTTATAAATCTATAAACTAAGAATTGGTCTAGAGACTTACCAAACATGTGAAACCTTTAAGAAGTGTTTGATTCAATTCAAATACCTCCCAATAATACTCCATACTATATTTTAGGGTCTGATACCTTGTATAGATCTCACAAGAAAGCTTATAATAGTCTTTTCTAGCCCTTTCCTTTACACCTATAGCTTGCATGTGCCAACCAAGAGCTTAAAATGGTGCTTATGGGAGTTTTGAAGATCATAAATGAAATTTAGAGGATCATATAATAAATTTAAAGCACTTATATAAGTAATATCTTGCATTGGGTCAATTCTTTCTTTTTAGGCTATTCAAAACCTATTTCAACCCTTAAGGGTTGTTCATAGAGCTCAAGGCTCTAACTGTCCTCTTAATGAGACAATTTTAAAGTAAAATATCATACCCAAATATCCTTATGATACTAAGGTCCCATGAAATTTCTCTTTACTATATTGAGCAAGAAAAGATAGCCTCTTAGGTGGAAGGACTGTATTACGTGAGGTCTAGACAAGGGTTCTCAAGCTAAACAATATTAGTGTTCTAAGTAACCTGTGTTACCCATTTTCTTCATTATTGAAAGGCTTTAAAAACTCATAGAATGTTTTAATTAAGCATATATCACTTATTAAAGGTATGCATGTTATAAACTCACCTTAAAAATGCATTTTATTCATCAATATGTATATACTAGTAAGTATGTGTGATCGTAGGATCTATAGGCCTTTATAAACCTATAAGCCTTGTCTTATCTTCATTGGTTGTGATGTTAAAATAAGGTCATACCATCATTATAGTACCATTCCTGAGTGATTTTATTCTTCCATTATACCTTTTTCATGCTTAAATAAAGTATGCATCTTAAATCAACAAGGCAACCCTGTAGGTGTTAAGTTGAATATGTGTTTGCAAGGGTTTAGAGTGGAAATGTTTGATCATACTTCTATGACGTTTTTTAGGTTTATTTAACCTCAAATTAATCTATGCATCTTATTCATTCACTCACCTAAACCCCAATTTCATTGTGTGAAATGTGTCCTCTCTATTTCCTTAAGACCAAACTTATTTACCTAAGCAAACCTATAGATCATCATTGGGATCCTTGGTTATATTTTGTAGTTGAGGAATCTTCAACAACTCACTTGAATACTTCAATATTAATTGTTTCAATATTGACTAATTTTTTTATCTTCCTTTAAAACAATTTCAATACTTGCATCATCTTTAGCATACAAACTCTCTCACATGTTCTATCTGTAGGTCTAATTAGGTGATTTGAGCTTTTGTCTTTGAGGTCACACCATCCATTGGCCTTGATAATTATCCAAGTATAATGTTATTACATTTCCTTTACCACTTAGGTTTTTCAAACCAATATTGAGACACATTTCAATGTATTTCACATGAAAACAAAATGTAGACCTATAGGTCTATATTCCTCATGTTTTAGGCCTTCATATGGTGTAAAATTGATCTCTTTGAACCTAAGATCATATTTCCATTGATTTATCACCTCTCACATGAGGTCAATACCATCTCACACCTATGACAATGAAATATTAATACTTTTAATATAGTCTCTAAAGTAGGAGCATGAATGCCAATTAGAGAAATGTGTATATAATTACCAATCCTATTGGAAAGTCCTAGATGAGATGAGGTAATTTTGAAAAAATATAACCATCACTTAGATTTAATATAACCCTATATAAAATTTCAATACTTCAAGTGTAACCTATGACACATCACTTATGGAGACTTTCTTGATCCAATAGAATCTCACACATGTGATTCTAATGGAAGAAGCTATGAAATGGTTTTGAATACCCCATATAATTTCCTTTATTTCTCTCATGCCTCCAAACTATCTAAAACTATCATTTTAAGGAGCGAAATTGAGCCTATGGGATTAACTAGATATTTTTTACTACATTTCCTTCCTAAAAATTATTCATAAAGGAGTGACCACCAATATAACAACCATTTCCATGAATTTAAAGATAATTATGATTCCCTCCTTTGGAAAAAAACTTAGACACTAACCCTCTCTCCTCTGTCAAGACTGAGCACTTCAAATCTATCTTTGTAATCTTATGAAGAGAGTGATGGAGGTTTTAAAGCATATTTTTCATCTATGATACCTAAAACTTCATTTTAAACATGGATTTGACATGTGGGAGTTGAAAATACACTCTTTAAATAATTTTCACCTAAAGATGAACTCTCATGTCCATACAAGTGACTTAAAACTACCTGTTTAGAGTTAGAATTAAAGTAAATGACATGTTATGCCATGAATACTATTAATTTTAATTTCTATTGAAAACATGCACGTTATAAATACTCTTGAAATGTTTTTCCTTCTGAAACTTAAAAGTAATTCCTCAAATTTGGCCTAGAAAGTGACTTAAATGACTTTAGAGTGCATTGACAATTACAAAAGAAACTAATACATGTTTGATAGTCTCATGAAGTGAACATAAAGTGTTTTAAGGCCATATTTGACTCCAAATAACCTCTTCACAATTTACCTTAATGAATCATACAATAATGAGGATTTGAGAAGACTCACATTGGCCACAATGAAAATATTAACATTGTCAAAAACCTTAAAATAGGCTAAGTTACATTAATTTGCTTAAACAAGGCTTAAGACTCATTAAAAAGGTTAAAAACAAGATTTTAACTATATCGGTTTACCATTTTATCATAGGGGAATAAATTGGTCAACAATTTGATGAGTCATAAGGGTAACATTTTTTATGCTTATTAGACTGGTTGCCTAGTACATTCATTGGGCAATGGAGTCTTTTGCACTCAAATATATAATTGATCAGATATTTAAAAATAAATTAAAAAGCTTTAACCAATTAAATACAAATTATTAACCTCAAAGACACAAAACAAAAGGACAAACACACACATAAAGACATAAGGAAAACCTATTATGTATAACTAACGTGAACACATCTTCTTCCTCCTGGATCAAAGGGAAAGTTTGTGATATATTTTTCCCCATGAGGAGTAAAATAACATGATAAAAGATACATATTTTATTTTTATATTTTTTTCTTCATCATCCTCTTTTTTTTTAATCCTCTTGGTGTGCTTTCAAGTGAATTAAGAACAACAAAACAATCTCCTATGAATACGTATTCACCTTGCACTTAAACACTTACCTCATGCTGCTTATCATCACTTTTAATATAATATATTCTTTAAAGAATCTCTATAAATTTTCATTTAGCTTTATTATACTTATCACTATGCTTGTTTATAAATTTAATTCCTTGAGGAATCTCAAGATGGTGATGCCATTTTTCAACTAGTTCTTTAGGAGCTAAAAAAAGTTTGAAGCCTTCTTCTTAATGTCTTGGAGAGAGAAACACTTATTTAAAGTCCTCAACATACTATATAGGATATGTGGGCCCCTTAATAACTTAAAATTCATTATAAATTCTAAAATAATATTTCCACGTGTCTTCAACATACTCTTAATTAGCACCTTGATAATAAATAACATGAATCACTTCCTTCCCTTCCTCTTCAAGATCCAAAATATTGTTAAGAACTTCAAGGTCTTTTATAGGATCATGATGTAACTATAAGTATGCCTCATAAAGTTCACTAATATCTATAACTTCTTCAGTTATCTCCTAGTTAAGAGTATCATCTTGAGAAATAACTATAACTATATCAAGAACCTATATCGAAGCTGCCACTATATCATGTAGTACTTATTTATCAAGATCACCTTTCTCTTGAACATTTGAAGTGACATGAGGGGAATAAAATTTAATATATTCTACATCAAGATCCTAAAACTCATCAATAGGCTATAATAACAAATATTCTTAATCATTTACCACTCCTTTGTCATGTTTAATTAACAGATTGACTAGAAAAACCACTTCAATTGATTTACATTATTCATTTTCTTGCTCAATCATGCCAAGTAAAATCTCTTAAAACAAGCCAACATCTCTTATATCTTCTAATGTAACTTATTTAATGATGTCTTTCTCATTATTGAGGGTATCTTCAAGTTCATCTTGAGAAGACATTCTAGCCAACTGATCATAGTCCTCATTCACTACTTCTTCATGATGTCTGAAATTTAAATTGCCTTTGCTCTCACTAAGGGTTATACCAATATAAATATCCTCTTAAAAACACACTTGAGATGTCATCATCATGACTATCCATGTTTTTATTTGTAATTGGATACTCTTCTTCAATCTTACACACCATAGGATCATCTCTCAAAGGGGAGATGATGGGAGGTCAAGGGAGTTCACTAGGTTGTTTGACACTTGAAAGAGTGTCTTTCCAACTAGGGACCCTAAAAGACTTATTTGGAATCTCTTGAAGAATGGTAAGAAACCCTTGTGATAAGTCTCTCTCATTTTCCCTTTCCCATTCTTTAATGTATTTTATAGGTATGATATACCTTAGCTTACTTGGATAATTGGAACTTGAGAAGCTTGAGTAACCTCATAACATGACAAAACTATCTCTCTCCTACAATTGGAGAGTCTATCTCTAATTAATAATATTACTTGGTGTGGCTTCTAAGACATTTTCTATTTATTTATCTTGGGTGGGCATAGGAAAATATTCATTCAAAAGGGTTGGCATGCGATAATCTAAAATCATAGTCCAAAAATGCCTCCAAGATAAAGTGATAGTATTTTCTTGAGGAAGGTTAGGTGTAGCTTGAAGGAGACTTGGAACACAATAAGATTGACTAGGGGTAGGAGATGATGGTTGACATTGCTTGGGTTGGATCTCTTTATTCTCCATTCTCACTAATTTCTCTACCCACCATTGGATCAAGTTTATCATTTTATACAACTTATCATTCATAAAATATTGAATTTCCTTTCCATCTACTACCCATTTATCCATTAACATCTATGCTGACTTCCTCATCTTCTCTATGAGGTGAAAAGGGATCATATGTCCAAGCTCTACTCTTCTACACCATTTTCTCATTTCCCCTTTATATTTTAGAATATTTGGATTGATTTATAATAAGTATGTGGTAGTGGAAACATAATTTTATGTTAGATTTGGATTACGAGGAGGTGAGTATGACAATAAGAAGTCTTCATAAGATTGATATGGTTCATGATAAGGCTGATAAGGATCATCACAATGTTGGTATGGCTCATTATAGGACTGATAAGGAGGTATAACACATAAATTATCTTCATGCGTATCCATCAAACTTCATGAAGTAGACAAGAGCAAGAAAAATAATCAATAATTATTTAATATAAGTACCTAGGCTACTAGAACTAGTTGATTGAGATATGAATTTCCATTGATGTTTTAAATGCCTTTAAAGGATATTATGTAGAATTAAAACACCAACAATCCTTTAACTACTTTAAGCCTTAGTCCCATTGGGCATACTCAAACTGTTATAGCCCAAATTTTCACCCTTGGAAGATAGTTCAAGCCTTCTAAATTTTGGATAACCTGAATACAATATTAGGCTATGGGTGACCTTTAGGTGGATTAAATTTCTCAATTATAGGGATATCTCCCCTTGATGTATCACTTATGCTCATTTACTAATCTATCGATTTGCTCAAAAGGGGATAGAAACCTAATCTAATGGAGGTGATGCACCAAAATAGTTTGACCACTACCAACTACTTGCATGTGTACATCAACCATAAGACTAACCTAAAACAAAAACTACCTCTCAACATCATCAATCCATTATGGAGGTTGTAATAGATGTTTGGGCTATGAGGACTAAATAAGAGGTCATATAATTACACTAATGAATAAACAACTCAACCAACCTTCACATTTCACTTAAACACTTTACAAGAACCACAAAAAATATTTCAAATTGAATATGAATGATGAAAAAGGACAACATTCCAAGGAAGCTAAGCTAATCACTTGACAAGATCAACTAGTCATGCACACACATTCAAACTAGTCAAAAGAGGAGGCAAAACTAGAAGTTTCTCATTGATCAAAGGCTTAAAAATGGCTATAGCTTCACCATACCTAGGTGGAGGAACAATAAATAGCCTATAAAGGCTAAATTTATAGATAAATGAGAGATAAGACGAGATAATGACATAGGAGAGAAAGGTGACAATTGTTAAATGAAGGTTATAATCAAGAAAAGAGTTGTGAAACTATCTCATCATGTCCTCAATTCCATGTGTTTCTTTTTTGAATATTCCTTCTTCTAGATGGCATGGAGTTTCTTCTAGTTACTTGAAATTTTGATCTTGTTCTCCAAACTACCCCTTCTCTTATCTTGTGAGTAACAAGTGGAAATCATCATCATCAATTCATGTTGATTCACCTTATTCACCTATTATTTACACTTAGTGTTTTTTTAAAAAAACCTAAAACTAGTCCATTGGAATAATGGTTACACCTCTTAGGTGTTTTGAAGCCCACTTGGCCTTACTATCCATATCCTTACTCTAAATCATTAAATATTTATTTTACTCATAACTTAAATTATTATCTTTCAAAAGAATATTAAAATCATAATAGACCTAAAGCAATTCATTTAGAAACCTCAAACACTCTCAAGGGCATTATATTGTATCTAAAGCTATCATTTGGCCTCAATTCCTTATATCTGTAAAAACACACAAAGCTCTTTTGTGTGGAATAATCTATGCATGTTATTTTTAAAATGAGGGTAGTTTTGGGTACCCATTATGCACTTAAATCTTCATGTCATATTTCATGATTTGAAACTAAGTAGAAATGTACTTTGTTTATTGTTCTCTCTCTCCAATTAGGTCTCCATTAGCACTTTAAGCCTAGAAATTGATAATTTTCTCCATAGAATTAAAAAACATGTGAAACCTCTAGATATTATTTGATTTTTTTCATGTACCTCCTAATCATACTCCATGACAAATTTGAGGGACTAAGACCTTGTACAAATCTCAGAAGAAAGCTTATAATAGTCCTTTCTAGCCCTTTTTCATACACTTGCAACCTTCATGTGCCAAACACAAGAGGTTAAATGGTGATTAGGGGAGACTTTAATATCATCCATGTCATTTATAGGCTCATATAATCCATTATATCCATTTATAGGTAATATCTTCCATCAGTCCACTTCTTGCTTTCTAGGTAGATCACAACATGTTATCAATCATTAAGGATTATTCATAGAGCTCAAGGATCTAATTATCCACTTAATACCACAAGTTTAAAGTATAAAATGGTACCCAACTCTCTTTAAGATATTAAGTTCCCATGTAATCTCTATATACTATACTAAGCAAGAAAATGCAACCTCTCATGTGGAAAGACTGTATTCTATGAGGTCTAGAATAGTTTCTTGTGTGAAAAAATGTGAAAGTACTTATTATTTATTATAGATAGATCCATATGGTATATGAAACTAAATATGACATATCAAAATTGATTTATTTTCCACTTTCTTATTCATACATATTTTATCCTTCATTTGCTTAGGCTAGGTTCTCAAACAAACTAATGTTAGTGACTGTAGCATCCTGTGTTGCTCATTTTCCTCACTATTTAAGGGATTAAAAACTAATATAATTTTATAATGAAGTATCTATCACATATTAAAGGTTACCATGTTATAAAATCAACTTAAAAAAATTTATTCATCAATCTATACATATAAGTATGTATGTGTGATCTTAAGATCTATAGGCCTAAATAGACCTATAAGCCTTGTCATCTCTTCATTGGATATGATTATAATATAAGGTCATAAAATAATTATAATATAATTATTAAGTTATTTTTATCTTCCATCAAAACTTTATCATGCTCAAATCAAGTATGTATCTTCAATTAACAAGGTAGGTCTATAGGTATCAAGTTGACTATTTATCTACAGGGGTTTAAAGTGGAACTATTTGATCATCATTATTTAACATTTTTTATGTTTATTTAACCTCAAATAATTCTTTTAATCTTGTTAATTCACTCACCTCAACACTAATTTCACCATGTGTACTATATGTTCTCTAATTACTTGAGACCAACCTGATTTACCTAAGCAAACCTATAGGTGATTATTGGGAGCCTTGGTTATAATTTTGAGTTAAGAACTACTTCACAAGTCACTTGAACACCTAAATGTCATTTTTTAAATTATTTAATGATTTTTTATCTTCCTTTAAAACTCTTTCAAGACCTTAGATCATCATGACTCTCTTCTCATGTTCTGCTTGTAGGTCTGATTGGGTGATTTGAGCATTTATCTTTGAGGTAGCACATTAATCATTTTCCTTGATACTCATCCAACTATAAGGTTATTAAATTACCTTAAAAATTTAGGTTTTTCAAATTAATCTTGAGAAAATTTTCAATTTATTTCACATGAAAACAAAATGTAGACATACAAGTATGTAGACCTAAAGGTCTCCATTCCTCATGTTTTAGGCATTCATATGGTGTAAAATTGTTCTCTTTTAACCTAAGATCATATTTCCATTTATTATCACCTATATTATGATTTTAATAACATCACACACCTATAATAATGAAATATTAAGACTTCTCAAACCATTTTTATAGTTAGCTTACATACACAGTCTTTAAATTAGGAGCATGAATGTCATTTAGAGGACTATGTATGAAATTAATAGTCCTATTATAGAGTCTTGTATGAGATGAGAGAATTTTAAAAAGATATAACAATCACTTTTATGTAATGGAACCCTATATAAATTTCTAAGACTTCAAGTGTAACTTGTGACACATCCTTCATGGAGATTCTATCGATCCAATAGAAGCTCTCACATGTGAGTCTAATGGAGGAATCTTTGAAATGGTTGTTCAAACCCCATATAATCTCCTTTGTTTTTCTAGTGCCTCCAAATTGTTTGAAACTATCATTTCAAGGAGATAAATTGAGAATGTGAGGTTAACTAGATATTTTTGACTTCGCTACATTCTTAATGATTGTTCATAAAGTTGAGGCTAAAAAACATTTCCATTTATTTGAAGTTAATTAAGACCCCAAACTATGGAAAATATATCAGACCTTGAATCTCTATTATATGTCTATATTAAGCACTTTAAATCTGCCTTTGTGAGTTTGTGAAGAGAGCAATGGAGGTTTTGAAGCATGTTTTTCATCTCTAAGGCTTGAAACTTTACTCAAAGCATGGATTTGGCATACTAGAGTTGAAAATACACTCTTTAAACCATTTTCACCTAAATATGAACTCTTATGTTTGTACAAGTGACTTAAAAATGCTCTTTAGAGTTAGAACTGAAGTAACTAACTTGTTCTAACATGCATACTATAACATTAACTCTATCTTGACAACATTCACATTATAAATCCTATTTAATTAATTTTTATTTTTAAAATTACATGTAATTCCTAAAATTTGGCCTAAAAAGTGACTTAAATAACTTTAGAGTGCATTGACAATTCCAAAAGAAACTAATGGATGTTTGATTGTCTCATGAAGTGAACATAGAATTTCGTAATCCCACCTTTGAATTAAAATAACCTCCTCACCATTGAACTTAATGACACATATAATAATTACGCTTTGGGAAGACTCACATTTGCCATAATGAAAACCTTAACATTATCAAAAACTTTAAAATATGCTAAATTACCTTAATTTCCTCAAACAAGGTTTAATATTCATTAAAAAGGTTAACAAACATATTTAAAACTATATGGGTTGACCCTTTTTTCCTTAGGGGAAATTTTTTTCTATAATTTGGATATACATAGGGTTAGTATGCTTGTTATGCTTATTAGACTTGTTGCCTAGTCCATCCATTGGGCAATGGAGTATGATGCAAGAGCATCACTCCTACGCCTAGTTTTTATTGAAAATTTTGTTTTTATTATAAAATTTTAGTTTATAGGTTATATAAGAGGTCTTATATTTCTTATATAATCCTTATTTCTCATTCATAGTTATTGGTTTTAGATCTATCTCTTTAAAAAAATTGAAAATTGGCTTTTCCTGCCAAAATTAATATTTTGAATTATTTTAGCTAGTTTACATGTTGCAAGAGTGTTTGAAAGGAATTATCAATGTGTAAATTTTTATTATTATCTATTGAATACACTATGATCATATGCCATGGGTATTAAATCATATATGTATGAATTATATCAACTTGATGTATGTTTCAATGTTATAAATTGCCTTCTAGTGACTGTTGGAAGGTCCAAAATTAGTTAGAGCAGTTGTAGGACATATAAAACATTTTTTATTCAAGTGAGGGTAATTAATTTGATGTTTTAATATTTTAAGTTCAAAAAAAACAAAAAAATATTTCCTCATTTGAAGACAAAACTGATTACAGACTCTATTTTTTTTGTATATGCATTGAAGTTGAATTTGTGTGATAGAGTATTTGAAGAAAGAATCAATAAAGCTACATTTCTAATGTTATTATTATATTGGTAAGATTTTTTCATATTTTATGAAATTTATTTATGTTTTTTTAAGTTATTTTCATACTTCTTTGTTATAAAACCAATACAAAGTTGTAGATGACTATATACCTTCACACAATCAAACACAAAATAGTTTAAAAGTGGTAAACAAAGATATCTATGAGGAAAATAGTGATTTGATAAGGTTTATGGGACTAATATAGATATTATTAAACAATCATAGTGCTTTGAAATTTGTTTTGTAAGTTAGAACCCTAAATTCTTCCTTTTCAAGCATGTGCATACAATGATAACCCTAAGTTAGTGTTTTCAAACTAAAACTTGATTTGAAGGAGCTCTATCTAGTTAAAAATCACAAAAAATTGTGATTTTTTATGGATAAATGTCTTATAAAATATTGTGGATGTTTTAGACCTGTACAGACCTATAGTGTATAAAAAATAGGATTGTGTTAATTAGGCCTATAGAGACCTCATTGGGCTTGACAGGGGATAAAAAGTTGTGTTCTGAAAGGATTTGAGTCAATAAACTTGTGTTGAGGTAGGAAATCAATATAGGTTACTCAAAAAGTATTGTATATTCTGGTTACCAATCCTAACGAGTATATAAAATTAATAAAACTAGAAAAAAACTACTAGAGAGTGTGTTAGGTTATGACAAGTGAAAAGAAGTTGTAGGGTTAAAATTTTGGAACTTATTTATTTAAATAGTTTTTGTATCATATCCAAATGAATACACCCATAAGTGATTAGATAAGGTGATATTATATGATAGGAAGAGAAGTTAGGATTTGTTTGACAAATTACCTAATAAGAGACAAGATGCCACCTAGGAGAACACAACTCATATATGTAGTGATATTTTTGAACCCAACATATTTTTTTCATAATCTAACATGTATCTCAATATAGAAAAAGATTTCAGAGTAATAATCTAATTATTTCAATAGATGTTTTAAAATAATTTTTATTATAATCTACTCTTTAATTGAAATATGCTTAGAGAACACAACTAAGTAAAAGATATATTTTAAAGGAGCAAACTTATTATAGGGAAAATTATCTTAAGACTATTTTTTGTGTGTTTATTTTAATGGCAAGTAGGGTATAATTTTATGGTGATCAGGTTGGCTAGTTTTATTAGCTCAACAAATCTCATGGGTCTAACTAAAAGATAATTTGTTTCAAAATTTTCAAAGTTCTTTTTTATTCAATTTCTAGCAACACAAAATAGTACATACAAAAACATGTTTTTGAAGTTTTTTTTCATTGAATTTACACCAATAAAAAATGGTATTTATGGAAGCATACCAACATTTTTTATCCATTTGAAAAACACTTCATTTAAAAGGTAATTTGAGGATCAAAAAGAAAGTAAACACAATCCATGAATAACTAGAGAAGAGAACAAAACTAAACACACTCCATTAAAAATATTTTGAGTAGAGAATGAAACTAAATGAAATCCACATTTGTTAGATGTGTTACCAAGGTGTGATTTATTATGTTGGTGATCAAGTTGGTTAGTTTTATTAACTTAACTAATATGCAAATCTATTGTTTATTATATATTTAATGTAATGTTTTTATTGGTGAATCTATTTATATTAGTGGATATTTAGTCTTTTAAAGTTATATTTTAATGCAAACATTGTTATTTGCACATATACTTTCTATATTATATATTTAGTACAACATATTTATTGTTCTTTATGGTCTTATCTCTAACATACAATATCCATGCCAATGAAGAATTATTTGAGCCATTTTCCTTGATTATATAATTTAGTAGATAATTATTGTGCCAATAAAAAATATTTTGAGACCATCATTCACTCATTTACATCTTAGCATGCATAGAACATTTGTGAATGACTAATTCTTCCTATATTTAAAAATACTCAGTGTAATTAGTCAAACAACTGCTTGTTGCTAGACATATTCCTTGTAAATAATCTTACCTTATCATTTATCACATGGTTCTAGGTCATAGTATTCTATTTCCACTAATAGTAGACTTAGAGAAATACATGCCCTTCACATGCTTGGGTTTGTCTTTGAAACTAGGATTGTATTTTACACTCTCTTATTACACATTATTCTCTCCACTTTTCAGACTCCTATAGGAATTGGTGCTAGTTCCATTGTTCTTGAGGTGCATGCTTATTTATTTCATATTCCTAAAAGGTTCATCGAGTTTTAAATTTTTTTCATAATGTCTAACATAGGGGCATATAACAATATTTTGACACCAATTGGATCTCATTGTATCAACTGGTACATAAGGTGCATGATGATTACACATCCTTCATGGGAGTAATGTAGCAACATTTCAATTATGTGGTTAAGGTTCAAGATTTAATACATTATTTGACTGATACAAATACATAGGTGATGTTGTGTGGACTCCTTCCTATGTTGGCTGAAATACACTATTGAATTAAACAAGGCTGGTGTGTGTGTGTGTGTGTGTGTGTGTGTGTGTGTGTGTGTGTGTGTGTGTGTGTGTGTGTGTGTGTGTGTGTGTGTGTGTGTGTGTGTGTGTGTGTGTGTGTGTGTGTGTGTGTGTGTGTGTGTGTGTGTGTGTGTGTTGAATATATGTTATCTTAATCAATGGACCTCTTTTTTAGGTCTGATGTTTGAAAATTAGAATAGTTTGATAATTTTGGAAATCCAAAAATATTTATGAATTTCAATATATAAGGATAATTATCTACATGTGTATTACAATATGAGATACACATTCACTAATTTTAAATACTATCTGATGGTAACATCGATGAGTTACATGTCACAAGGTTTCTCTTTGATGGTATTTTGTCATCAACAAAGATTAAGTTAAGAGAGAAAAAAACTTTCCTAGTTTTAGAAGGTAATTTTGTCTAGGAATGAATTGATTGAAGTAATAGCTATATTAAATCAAAAATATTATAATAATGCCTAAAATCCACTCCCTTTTTAAGAAGACTATAAAAAAAATGATTACTATGACTAAACATTTTTTTGATACTATTGATATTAATGGAATGATGTTTTTAGGTATTTTAAACACCACACATTGAGAAATCAATCCAAATAATTCATGATTGTAATTATTTATAAATTAAAATGATTGGATTATCCCTTTGATTATGGTGTAATAATTAAATTATGGGTAAAAATAGGTTTTATAAATGTTTATTTATGAAAAAATATGTTGATTTTTTCACTAGATGATCTATGTGAAGTAATGATTTTGGATTCAGTTGAAGATGAGAAAATTTTTAGTGACTTGTCTTTTATAAAGACTAAATTACAAAACAAATTTTTTTAAAAATAGATAATTTTTTGAGACTTTTCACATCATGGTACATTTTGAATAACTTTCCCTATGATACGGAATCATAAATATGGAGGTCGATTGCTTAAATAAGAGGGGTTAATAACAATGCCACAAACTTGATAGATGACCATGTTGAAAAAATGAAAGATAATATTTCACTATTTTATTGTCAAAAAATTAGATAAATTATGAATTATACAATATAAATTTTCAAACAATAATAAATTGGAAACTATCATTAAACTTATATTGGTGATGATGTAATTAGAATTTTAAAAATGTTCCTTTTACTCTTTTTGATGTTGATGTTCATTTAGTTACAATGTTTCATGAATCATTATTAATTTTCAAGAAAATATAATATTTTATGAAATAATTATTAATTATGTTAAAGTTAACAATTCATTTCCAATCCTATGATGCATTTCCAAGTGTGAAATGCAAATCTAAATCTAAGATGTATTTCCAAACTTACAAAGTATTTTTAAGACTAAAATTCATTTATACTACTATAATGCATTTTGATGCCAATTACGCATTTATAATCATTATATTCATTTCAAATCCCAAAACACATTTTCAATCATGTGATGCATTTCAAATGCCCATGATGCATTTCTAAGCTTGTGATGTATTTCTAAAGCTGATATGAATTTTTAACCTTACAATCCATTTCCAATCCTATGAATCATATCCAATCCTATAATTCATTTCCAATATTGTGGTGCATTTCAAAGGGAACATTGCATTTATAATCATGCCATGCATTTTGAATACCATGATGAATTTCAAGCATATGATGCATTTAAAATTATCATTATGTATTTCCAAGAATAACATATATTTATAATTATGTGACACATTTATAATACTATGATAATATATACCATGTAGATGAGAACATTTTAAATACAAAAAATGATATCTCGTTGAGTCTATCACTTTTCTCATAATAATTTCCTTAATGACATGTCACTTGATTTTATTAGATGAACATCTAATTATCAAGTGAAGTGAGAAACATAATTATGATTTCACATTTATATTACCATGTTATAAGTCATGAATTACCTTTATTAAATTCTAGTAATGCAATACCTTCCTCAACATTACTATAAATACAGTCTTATCTTTCCAAATTATGTTATAATATCTTAAAAGGATGATACCATATAGAGTTTGGTCTACTATATTATTTTATGATTTCATGGCATGGCCTTGATTCTCTTTTATAAACTAACATATTTTTGAGTAATCATATATATAAATGGATCTATCATTTCTTATAAATATTAAATACTCTATGTGGATCAGTTGACTAGTAAAAAGTTAACACTAGTGTTTCCTTAATTGCTTCATCTACTCTAATGGAAGGATGTTGTAGCATTTTACAAACTATGGTTCATTTTTGGTGACAAATGAGGAAGAATATATTTTTTAGTTGTGGTTCTTAGCATCACTTGCATTAATATTTCTCCAAAAATATCTATCATCATATAAGAACATGTGTCTAAAAATAGTGGTTAGGATTAAGTTAAATTTATATAAATACATGATACTTATTAAGTTTGTATTCATATTTATACTATTAAAAATTATGAGATTTCATTATTATAATGTAGTAAATTGTTATATAATAATTATATGAGAAGTTACCTTTTTTTGATATTTTCTATAGTTTTCAAAACATGCAATGTTTTTCCAAATATGCAATGATTTTGCAAGCCCATAATGACTATGCAATCCAATGACAGTTTTCCAAAGTGTGATGATTTTTTAATAAAGATATGATCATAAAAGTATGTGATACTTATCCAATCATTATATTATTGTAAAATCCTAAAATTGAAAAGTATTTTCAAGAATTTTTTATGCATAATTTTTCGTTTATCTACATTGATTATGTTGATGCATTATATTTGATGGTGTTAAATTAAGACATTTTCTAATTTTTTTATTCAAATTTTATATTAATTATAAAAATTATTTTATGCCATTATTATTATAAAATATACCACAAAAATAATTAGAAAATAAGGGTTAAAGGGTCCCTTACCATATTATATTAACATAGCATAATTATTTATAATTATTATATTATTGCATGAATATAAAAAAATCAACTAGATAGTAATGCATATATACAAAATAGAGACTAAAATATATATTAGATATTAAAAAAAAACCTAATCTTCCAAACGGTCAAATAACCTTCACAAATTTCCAAATAACCCAAACTGAGGATCTAACATAATTGCATTTCATCAAAATCTCAAACCAACATCCATTATGAAATATTTGATGACTAAAATTCCCAATGTAATAATAATCTAATCCATATAACAACAATAGATATTTAACTACATTAGCAGCCATGTCAACTTTGTGGCATTCCACAAGGGTGACAATGAGTAGGGTAAAATCAAAGCAAGGTCATATGAAGACAGTATATTTTTTTCCCCTTAAGTGTTGTCACTCCACTAGGAAACTTTTTATTTTTTTACATAAAACAAACCTCAAGGAGAAAAACCTCCTATAAAATTATCTGAATGGATCCATAGAAACCAAACCCTTAAATTCCACATTAGATATACAATATTATATGCATCATTAAATAAATCATGTTCAATGCCTTTTGAAATTACGTCAAAAAAATCATAGTAGTATATTTAACAACCACTCCTTTATTTGGAATCAATCCCATGAGGTTTATCCCATAGTATGATGAAAAATAGTAGTTAACTCTAACTCTCATGTCCATCTCAACATAATAAATGTCAATAATTTATCTTTTATTTCCATAAAAACATCCCTTGAATAAGGGAGTAAGATGTTTTTAAATTATCCAAATGTTTATAGATAGTAGAATGAAAGGTGATTTATCTTTCTTCACTATAGATACAAAAAATTAGAAGACATTGTATTTAACTCACTAGCCATAAATCAAATATACAAAACACTAGAGAGCAGTCTATACAAAAATTGATATCAAAGATGTCAATAAAAAGTAAGAAGTGAATTTATAGTTAAAATTACATCATTCTAATTATAACATTCCTAATGAAATGAAATATGTTTTTTTGAAGACATTAGTCACTTGCTATTCAAATCATAGGAGGATGGAATGGTAGGATCAAAGTTTCCATGGATTTTAATCCATTCATAAATGAATATTGAAACTTTTTTTAAAATTTACATCAAAAACATTCTCAAGAATTTCAAGTAGTTAAATAGAGAGATACACCGAGATAGTTTATCAATGTTCATTTAGTTTTCATAAATCATGTTTAGATTTAATTAAGATGAGGAAATAAATGTGACATGATGTAATTTTGATTATATCAATCTTAGTGGAATCAAATCACATAATGATATTAGTTGTGGAAATTTTTATCTTGATCTCATCCCTTAACATTTACAACTATTTGACATAATGTGAGGAAACTACCTCCCATACATTTCACCCTAATAAAGTTGTTATCTAAACACTTAATAATTTACCATTATTTACATTTAGTTATGTGAAGCTCTTATAAATATTGATCATTATATGAACTTTTATTTCTTTTTACTATAATCTTAATTTATTTTAAATACTATAATTTCCATTTTTCCATAAATTATAAATATTATTGTAGATTTTCCTTTTAATCTATATAAAATTTTACTTATTTCATAATTCTCACCATCAACATGAAAACAATTTCAGTAGGATTTCCTAGGCTATCAAATATGTGTCTAACAAAGTTTTGCACTCATTTTATAAGTTTTCTTAGGTGGGTTGATTAAAACATTCCTAGATATAATTGATGTTGTATTATATATATCATATGATCTTAACATATCATTTATCTACTCTCATAATGCCTCTTCTATTAACATTTAACTTCAAATTTATCCTTCCTTATATGCATTTTAAATTAACACCCAAAAAATCAATTAAATATGAAAATGTTAATAAAATCTATGAACATTATAAAAAATTAAACATTACATATTATATTAATAGATATGTCATGCATATAAATATTTAATTTAGTTAATTAACATTTTACACATAACACTTTTGAAAATATTTTTGAAAGATGGATTGTGGAATTCATGGGTTATCATTGATGAAAATTAATTACACTTGTGTGGTCAATACACACATTTATGGCATGCCATTGTCCATTCTATATAAATACCATATATTTATTGATTTTCCTTAACTTTATATAAATAATGTAACTTATGTAATCCAATCCATCAATGAAGTTTGACAAAGGGGTGTTTTAGTATCTATTAATGATAATGGTAGTTGTGTAAACATAATAATTGCCTCAAAAAAATGATTTATATTGTTTGCATATTGATATATTAATATAGATATTTATTTTTTGCTTGCATAGGGAAAAAAATAATTTATAAAATGATTTGATCATAGGCTGCATAACATTAATTTATTAAGGTTTTTTCATCTCTATTTATATGTAATATATATGCAAATATCATTGAGATAGTAAATTATTATATTTTAAATTTACATTTTTGGCATGCATGGAGCTAATACTTACATTTCCTATTAATTGAGATGGTAAATTGATGTGTTAATAATAGTTATAAAACCTAATCAATAATTACATTAATAGAGGAGTATCATGATCATTATATCATACTAAAATTCATCATGGTTTCTTATTTATATTTTTTATTATGTTATTATAGTATGCATTGATGGTATCAGTTACATGCCAATTGATAAGATCCAAATACTATTTAACATTGCACATAGTTCATGTAGTGTCAATAACATAACATAAAGTATATAAAAAATGGTTTTTAATGATGTCACCACACTCATAAATCAATAAATAGTTGATAAAAACTCTTATAATGGTTTTATATACAAGTAAACTAGCATTTAAGCTAAAATAATGCACTTGTAACCTCCATTTTTACTCACTTAGATTTATTACCTTATTATATGGCCTTTTTTCCACTTATTTCTCATCACATGGAGGATCCATTTTTGTAATAAAATATATGATCCCATATTTTTATTATACCTCCTAAAAAGTAGGCCAGGCTTACCCAAAAACTATTCTTAGTACCTATATTAGGTGATTGTGTTCCTTTGATAACAATATCCTAACTGGATAGTAACATTCTAATCTCTTTTCCAAATCCACCATGCTTGTCTTCCCACCAAATAATGATTAATTTTATGATTCAAAATTCATTAAATGGGTTGGAACACAATTTTAGAAATCTCCATCATAAAGAATTCTAAAAATATCACTATAAAGCCATAATTTTAAAAAAATTCAAACAAGGGGATTTAACAATAAAAATCACCAAAATTATGATTACACACTGAGATAAAGCTCTTTATTTCTCCCCAATTTGATTACATATAACCCTAGAAGCCTTTAACTAAAGTTTGAATAGACTTCAAAGGTTACAGGTCATGTTTGAACCACTAAATCACACCAACATTGCACCAACATTTCTCCTTTTCACTATTATTTCACACACAAACCATCATAGAATGAGATAACTACATATATTTTGATCTCAATTCATAGAATTGGTATGTAGAGGGCATTTTACATAGGGGTGTTGAAGTCAAGCAAAAAATTTACTACTAGCCCATTTTTATGTTTTTATTACATTCATCTTATTTTATCATTTATATAGGGTTTCAATTGAAGGCTAAGACATGCATTTATTTACACAATAGATTGGAATCTCCCAAATAGTCCATAGAACACATAATCAAAGATGAACCTACCATAGAAACTTCATAGATTTACCACATATTAGATACCAACACTTCCTAGGGAAAATAAAACACTTCTCTCATGTCCAATTATAGTGCTCATATCCAAAAACCCTAGAAATTCATGTCCTATATATATACAATCAAAATATCCTCCATATTAGTTTTATTTTGATGAAAAATTGACATCTTAGTTTTCCAGCTATGTTTGTGTTCTATTTTATATTTTTAAATTTAGTATATTTTCAAATTTAGTAAGTCCTAATATAGTTTGTGTCATTTATTGTATAGTTTTTGAATTCTAATTTTGCATAAATTTTTTTATAATTAATTTATATCACTCTCCTAGTTCCCAAATTTTGATAAAAAGTATTGGCAAACCTATTTATTGATTAAATATTTCAAATTCATAACCATATATGTTGTTATGGTGTCTATCCTTTCTCTTTCTATATCAAATTTTTTTCTAAGGTTTTCAAATATAATAATTTATTTACTACAAACCATAGTCCACATCATTTCTTATTCTATTTTCTTTGAAAACTTTCCTTCATCTACCTTAGGCACTGTCATGCACTAACTTGTAGTCCCCAAATTAAATTATTTACAATTTACCTAAATAACATCATAATGGTTGAATTGGTTGATAGATTTTGATGACATATATTAAATAAAATTACAAGGATTTATCTAAAATAATAAACATATGAATGATGAATTCATATTAATTGTTAGAAATTAAATCAAGAAACTTGTTGAATCCAACTCTTTTAATACATTTATTCATATGATATTTAAGGATAAAACTTTCATATTAGCATTTATTTTGGGGGAAACCCAAGGGATTCAATAGATTGATATGAAAATTACCACTAATTAATTTAGAACACCACCTTGGGTTAGCATGCATTCTTCCTCTCATGATATACAATCTATTATGCATGATATTCATCTCAGTAGACTAAGTTGTTACATTTGGATCACGATGATTCGAAACCTAATGATGATATTAAATCTCACACTTTATTACATTCTCTATTGGCATAACACATACCAATACATTATCTACTTAAATTTTTTATGTCACCAAACCTTAAAGTATATGATGTTAAGGGTGACCCAAAAAAACATTAGAGTGTGTTCCTTGTAACATGTTTGGGCTATGTTTCCAATGACAACTTATTGACTAGATTAGTTCTAAGGAGTTTAAAGGAATGTGCCTTGAAATGGTTTTATAATTTACCTAATCAATTACTACATGGATTTAATCCACTAGCTAATATGTTTCTATCAGAATTTTCAGTCAATATTAGTGAGAATATCTCATCCACTCAGATTACTCATAACAAAAAAAATTATAATGATCCTATGATATAGTATGCCTCAAGATAAAATACAATGTTATATAGGATGACAAGTTATATGGTAGATAAATAATCAAATGATATATTCAAATAGAGTTTGCTCCTACCCTTAGATGAGTCTATCATGTTTAATAAATTTCTCCCATTCACAAATTTATGCCACACATTAAAATAAAAAGAACTCAAGTTATTAGAAATTAATAAATCTTAAATATACCCTTTATTTATATTATAATACAAATATTGGAAAGAAAAATCCACCATACAAGTTGATGCCAAGTAATAATAATAATAATGATCAAAATATATAAGTACATGTAGTTTTTCAACCAAATCCATGCATTGTATTATCATCTCCTCCGAGGAAAAAACATAACAATATACCACAAGCTCCATATAAGGTCCTAAAAATTCTATTGGAATGTAATATAATATCTCTCCCTCCAATTAAATAGGTTGATGTGAGTAAGCCTCTTCTAAATGCATTTGACTAGAATGACTTTTTATGAATTTCACAGAGCACTAGAGTATACTACTAAGAGGTTCATATTTTAAAGGCATAAGGTTTGAAATTTTATATATGTATACATAATTTATGTAATAACACCTACATATCATTCAAATTATCAACCTAATCAGATAAATTTAATTAAAATATTCAATGATCCTGTTTCTATGCAAAATTGCTTTCTACATTCAAAGAAGAAATAAGAAACTAAAAGAAATGGTCAAGGCTAGAAGATACCTGATAAAGTCGTGCGCACCGAAATCAGACGTTGGAAGATTCTCCTCTTTGGCTGTGGAGGAATGACACCTGAGAAGGAAAGAGACTGAAACATGGAAAAACGTTAGTCAAAGATATGGTGGGCTGTCAGGCGAACGCCCGATCTTGGAAGTACGAAGACTTCCTAGAAGGATATCAACCCACTGATAAAAAAGCAAAATATTGGATTGAAGTAGATATAATGAAAGATAAAATGACAGAAAATAAAATGTGTACCTGATAATGAAGTAAACTGTTCTGTGCAGTCACCGATGTCGATCTCTGTAGTGCCGGCGTCGGTTAAGGAAAGTGCCGACATCGGTTAAAGTGCCGACATCGATCGGGGTAGTGACCGGCGTTGGTCAGGTCAAGTTCTGGACAGAGTCTGGGCGAGTTGCAGAAGGTCTGGTAGGGTCGGGATAGGGTCTTGGTCAGGATCGGGATAGGGTCTGGACAGGGTCTAGTTAAAGTAAAGTCAAGTTTGGACAGGGTTTGGGGGTTTTGGTCGAGTCTAGACAGAGTTATAGATTTGGATAGTGGATAGAGATGTAAAGAAGGGACTCAGGGTTCAGGGCTACGGTCTGAAGATCTGAGGTGACAGAAATAGAAATAGCAAACAAATAATAACTAGAAAGAAATAAAAACAAATAGAGGAAATACTTACCTGTCAGAAGACATGATAAAAGCCATGATTGAAGTCGTCAAAGCGTTGTCGTAAGTTGATCGAAGCGAATGCAGATTGGTTGAATGCTGGAGTTGGTTTATCGTCAGAGCTGATTGGTTGCAAGAATCTATGAATGTCAGAGTTTGAGATCGATTGATTGATTGATTACCCTTTGGGATTGATCGGTGGACGCTGATGAAGGCGAGGGACGGTTTGAGAGACGGTTCGAGAGACGGTTCGATAACCAATCGGGAAACTGATTGGGAACCGAATGATAACTGAAAATGGGTAATGGTAAGGTGACCGACGTCGGCAGGATTACCGACGTCGGCCAATAAGTGACCGACGTTGGCCGGGTAACGACCGTCATCGAAAGATTCACAATGGGGATAGAGTCTAGTTTTAGCTCTGTGCTCATTTTTACATGCTGCCAAGGTCGAGGCTAGTGGAAAAAGTGGTCGACAAGGGTTAAATAGGTGAAGAAGAATAAGACAGGGGATGACCAGGGGAGTTGACACGATTTTGGTGTCTAAATTTTCCCCTTTTTGTCTTGTTGGTTGTTCTGGATGAACTGCAAGACAAAAATAGGTAGCGGATTGCCTCGATTATGGATGAGGTATTCCCCCCTCAAAGCAGGAGTCGAGAGAAGGGAACTGGGAATCGGGTGCTGATTTGACAAAGAGTGGATGAAAAAGGGGTGAGGGTGAATGATACAAAAGGTGTGATAGCGCGCATATCACTGCACGAGATGGTTAGGTCAAAGTGTCGCAGGTCAAAGGTCGAGGAGTGCCAAAATTAAAATAACCAGGCCCCAACATTTAGTCATCTGCTGATCGGGTTATTCAATTGAAGCTGAAGCTCCAATGGGTCGTCGCGTGCTAGGTATCCCGGGCTCAGGAAGTGCTCCTAGAAACACAAAAAAGTCACAAGTAGTGCAGATCAACTGGCGTACGATCCTATACTTGTGAGGGTCCAAAAAAGTCTGCGCACAATTTTGCTAACCAGTCATGAGGTAGCATACATGCAAAAACAACCAAGGCAACAGTGTCTTGGAAGTGGTCGAGGTCGGAGGAGATAAGCATGATCTCCAATGGGTGGTGGTCAAGGGGGAGGAATGGACGAAAGGATGTGGCTGAGCTAACCCCAGAAGACCCCATGTCAAATAAGTGCTGCCTACATAGCCCTGGTGATAGGGCCTTAGGCCAATGTAGTTCTCCCTAGAAGGGAGGGAGGGTCAAAGGGATAACATTGGTCGTGGTCAAGTTAAAAGAAGGAAAGAAGGTTTGTCCATCAGAGAGATGAACAAATGAGAATGGTCGAGCTAACCCCAGAAGACGGTCGTGTCATCTGAGTGCTACCTACATAGCCCTGGTGATAGGGCCTCAGACCAATGTAGTTCAGACAAAGGGTCCGAGTAGTAGACAGGTGGTCAAAATAGTCGATAGATTGGTCTTGGTTATGATGAAATGATGAGGAGGAGAGATGTTGCAGCCTTTTCCAAATGGTGTATTCTGCAACATTGGTTGAGAGGTCTTTCATCCCTAGCAATATTCCATATTCATGATGGATGTATGCTAAAAATGAATTGAGGTCTATTTATGCTTCAGCAAGTATTGGTTTATGCTAAACATAAATTGCAGCGGGTCGATAGTTTCCATGTGTATTGGTGTCCATAGAAACTAGGGTGAATAGGCAATGGGAGTGGTTTGAAAAGAGAGTTGACTTGAGTTGATTGACAAGTGATGAAGGTGAATGTGACCAAAGTGCAGAAGAAGTGAAAAGCATATTGCTATTTCATTGACAAGGACCAAAAAGATAGCATAGATAGGGGTTATGAGAACCAAGAGCCCCATTCATGCGTGACGTCGTTGACCATAGTTATGTTAGTGCGGTAATCGAATCACTTTGACATTAAAGTGAGCTCAAAGTCCCTTGAGTAGGTGATAGGAGGAGGAAAAAGGGTAACCCATTTTTAAGAGCAGAGATAACTTTGCCCCTTTTTATAGGAGACCCTGAGACAACTACAAGTCAAGTCCATGACTCGTTTTTTTTTTTTTTTTTTTTTTGAGGTGCAGACTAATCAATGCGAGAAGTCTGCATAGAGATGTCATTTGCTTGGTGGTCAGTTGTGAATCTGATCAATGCGGGAAGCTTCTAAAATAGTGTTATTTATTGCCAAATTATTCATAGCCATCCTTCGAGGGAGTGGTCTAGATTTTTGTTTAATATAAGGGCTTTTGAGTAGCTATCCTTCGAGGGAGCAGTCTATTAATTATAGCAATGATAGTACAGCTGTCTTTCAAGGGAGCAGTCTGCCTTGTGATTTGATATTGATATAGTGACCATGGATATTGTGACATCTTGATTTGTTTGTATAGAAATGTGAGTCATGGACAAGATTATAAAAGGTCAAGGGCTCCCCTTTATTAGGACAAAGCATCCATACAGCATAAAAGGGTTATAGGAATTGTTAAGAGGAATAGGGTTGAAAGGAATTAGGACTGAGAGGATGGGGATTGCTCAAGGGACGAGCTCAAGTTAAGTGTCAAGTGGATGAGTACTCGACTAGCAGTAGAACAGTTGCAGATGCAACGCATTAAGAGGCTCAGGTTCTGGTCGTCCATCAAGAGAAGACAGACGGTAAGTCCCTGATCCATACTTGTGTGTGATAATAAAAGGTCCAAGCCAATTAGGAGCAAACTTGCCTCGTTTACTTTGCTCCATATTGGTCACGTGCTGATTCTCTTTGAGGACGAGGTCGCAAATTTTTGTCATAGGTGCGCTTGATGCGATGTTGATAGACATGGAGATGATTAAGGGCAGCAAGACGGTGTTCGTCAAGTAACTCAAGTTGAGGTAAGCGATCTTGATGAAAGTCATCGTTGGAAAGGATATCATGTAGAGAAATGTGGAGAGACAGGATCTGTACTTTGAGAGGTAGGACAGCCTCCGTTCCGTACACGAGAGAAAAAGGGGTAGCACCTGTAGAGGTTCGGATGCTAGTGCGGTAAGCCCACAAAGTGAAGGGAATGTGAATGTGCCAATCCCTGCCTGTGTCACTGACCACTTTCATGAGAATTTTGGTGAGAATTTTTTTGGAAGCCTCAGCCTGCCCATTTGTTTGTGGGTAGTAAGGCGAAGAGAAACTGAGTTTGATGCTGAATGAGTCACATAGCTTTTGGACAGTCTTATTTTTGAAGGACTTGCCATTATCGGTAATGATTTTATGAGGGACACCGAAACGACAGATGATATGGGTGTTTGATGAAGTCGATGATCTTGTCAGCTTTTGTGGAGACGAGAGGAACGGCTTACACCCACTTGGTGAAATATTCAGTGGCTGTGATGATGGATTGATGACGAAGAGATGAATGAAGGTTAATCTCACCGATGAGATCTAAACCCCACTGAGAAAAAGGCCAAAAATCCTGAGTAATTTGTAAGGCGTGACTAGGAAGATGAAGCAAGTTAGAGTGCTGCTGACATTTGATGCAATGCCGAACATAGTCGCTACAGTCTTGATGAAGAGTGGGCCAATAATAGCCTAGACAAAGGATGCGCTTGGCAACTAAATTCCCACTGAAATGTCTGCCACAAATCCCATCGTGGACTTGCTGAATGGCTTGAGATGCTTCAGTGGAGGTGAGACAGTGAAGAAGGAGGCCATCGAAGCCTCGCTTATAGAGAAGACCCCCTAGCATGGTATAGCGAGTGGTACGCTTGATAAAAGCTCATCGTGCATTACTAGAGAGGTTGGGAGGAATGACAGAGAAAGATAAGAAGTCTACAAGTTGCTTATACCAAGCATCTCATGGGCTAGGGTCTATATTGTTGACATGATGAATGTGAGAAGAGATATATGAAGGCAACGGCACACGAGGCACCATGACAAAAAGTCTAGATGCAGATGAGGAAGATGGGATATGCGAAGCGAGAGAAGCCATGGTGTCAGCAAACTTATTCATGGATCGAGGAATAGTCTGTAGGAGGTAATGATCGAAAGATGTAAGGAGAATGTCAGCACGGTTTTTGTACCTTTGCAAAATTTCATTTTTACAGAGGTATGAACCATTGACCTGATTAACGACGAGCTGCGAGTCACCAAAGATGTTGATGGACTTGATGCTGAGAGAGAGGGCGGTCTGAAGTCCCAAAATTAAGGCCTCGTATTCAGCCATATTATTGGTACAATCAAAGTCGAGTTTAAAAGACAAAGGCATGGGCTCCCCTTCGAGTGGGATGAGAATAACCCCAGCACCCCCACCTAGTTGACATTTGGAGCCATCAAAGAACATAGTCATCTGATAGGTGGTGTTGTCGGAGGAAAGCGCAGCGATAGACTCATCAGGGAACTCACACTATGAAGGTTGATTGTCAGGAAGAGGGGCATTTGCTAGTTGATCAGCGATGGTTTGCCCCTTGATAGATTTCTGCTGGATGAATTCGAGGTTGAACTCAGCAAGCAGCATGAGCCACCGAGCCATACGTTGATTCTGATATGTCTTGGAGTGCATATACTTGAGAGGGTCGGTGTGGGTGATGACAAAGGTTTTGTGACTAAGAAGATAGTGGCGAAGCTTAGTAGCAGCAAATACTAATGCCAAACAGAGTTTCTCGATATGGGTATATCGAGTTTCATAGTCGACCAGTGTTCGGCTGATATAATAGACTACTTGCTCACAGTGATGCTCATCTCGATGTGCGATCATGGCACCTAACGAATGATGAGTGGCTAAGATATAAAGGTAAAAAGGTTGGTCATCTTTAGGTGGAATGAGAACTGGTGGAGAGACCAGATAGTGTTTTAGGGCTTTAAAAGCCTCTTGACAGTCCTTATCCCATGTAAAAGAGACGTCCTTCTTAAGGAGATGATGAAAAGGTTGGCAACGGTCAAAAAGCTATGAAATGAAACGATGAATGGACTGGAGCTTGCCTTGCAAACTACGAAGCTGCTTGAGATTGGATGGGGGCGGCATTTTGAGGATAGCGCAAATCTTGGCGGGATCTATCTCGATGCCACAGAAGGAAATGATGAAGCTGAGAAGCTTGCCAAAGAATACCCCAAAGACACATTTCTTAGGGTTAAGATGAACATTGTACTGAAGAAGATGAGAAAAGATGATTTTGAGAATGGTCAGATGGTCACGGCGAAACTTGGACTTGCCGAGCAGGTCATCCACATAGTCCTCCATGATTTTTTGAAGGAGATCGTGGAAAATGTAGGTCATGGCATGCTGATAAGTGGTGCCTACATTTTTCAGGCCGAAAGGCATGACTCGATAGCAAAAAGTCACCCATGGGGTAATGAAAGTGGTCTTGTGCTGATCTTCCGAAGCAATCAGGATTTGATTGTATCCTAAAAACCCGTCCATAAGAGATAACATCTCATGGCCGACCGTAAGATCAACAAGCTGGTCAATGTTCGGAAGAGGAAAGTCATCTTTAGGACAGGCTAGATTAAGGTCGCGATAGTCTGTGCAGATCCGAATCCCCCCAGTTGCCTTGGTGACTGGGATGATGTTAGAGACCCACTGTGGATAATCGATGGGCTGGATGAAGGAGATAGAAAGGAGGCGTTGAAGCTCCTCTTTGACAAGGAGAGCAACACAAGGATGCATCTTTTGAAGATTTTGCCTGACAGGCTTAGCCTCTAGTTTGGTGACAATGTTATGGGTAACGATGGTGGGGTCAATGCTAGGCATATCACTGTAAGTCCAGGCAAAGGCTTTGCTATGGTCAGAGAGGAACTGGGTATAGTCAAGTTACTCCTGAACGTCTAAATATTGTCCAATCTTTAAGACATAAGGAACATCAGAAGAAGGAAGGTTGATGTCAATGGTTGATTCATTTAACATAACCTGGGTCTCAGAAGGGAGGAAGCACTAGATGAAAGAATCGTCAGCAACCATGTAAGAAAGAATGGCATCATCGTCAACGCAGTGAACAGTGTGAATGGTTGCCGACTCATCTTCGATCATGCTGGGAAAAATGAGAGGGAGAGACTTGGATACCCCATTGAGCTGATAAGTCAAGGGGTCCAGGCAGATGGTGTTTATGGAAAAAAAAACTAGGAGGAATGGAAACCACTGACTCTGTAGGTGAAGGGGGTAGAACAGGTGAGTGTGGAGGAGATTGGTCAATGATTGGTTCAGGACAAAGGTCTACAGGGTCTTGAGTGGGGTCGTGATATCCCAGACCATACCATTTCTTGGCGTCGTCATCGTTGAGCGGTTGGATAGGCTGATGGGAGCCCTGCTCATAGCGTCCGAAACCAAAACCCTTCCATGCACACCTGTAAAGGTAAGTGTGTGTAAAGGTGGGATTGCCAAGAAATGAGAAATCTGATGTGAAAGGTTGAGGTGAAGAAAGAGGATTACCATTAGTAGGAGCTTGATTAAGCTCCCCATAGACGAGGTTAGTTCAGAGGTGAGGGGGACCATAAGGTATGATCATCCCAATCTGATGGTCGTAGCTGGGGCTGTGATGAAGGCGTCCATACTCTTGTGGAGTTTGGAACATGTCTAAAGCTAGCAAGCAATACTCCCCCAATGAAAGTCTTTGGAAGACGTCTTCCATGGGGTCTGTGGTCATCACTTGAAGGGGAGGTGCAAGGGTGACCGCCTGTTGCGAACTGGTTGAAGCTTCCGCGAATGGAGGTGGTACTGGGGTTAACGGCTTGATAGGAATGAGGACATCATTTGGACGGTAGGTGGTGTTGCAAGTTTTGAAGGGTGAAGGGTCAGCAGGAATGGTGTGGACTTGTCCGTCATGCTCGAATTTCACACAACGGTGTAGGGTGGAGGGGACACAAGCCATGGCACGAATCCAGGGTCGGCCCAGCAAGATGTTGTATTGAAACTCTCCTTCGATGATGTAGAAGAGCTCCGAGACTATGTGTGGACCAACGCGAATATGAAGGATGACTGTGCCAATGGTCGTGGCAGTAGTGTCATTAAAAGAGTGCAAGATTGCATCAGTTTTGGAGACGCAATTCTTGGGAAGAGCCAACTGATCAAAGGCATGGGTGGAGATGATGTTGATGCTAGCGCCTTCATCGATCATAACGCGTTTAATGCGTGTCCGATCGATATAGGCAGTGATGAAGAGGGTAGCATCTTGATCTTCCGTGTTGGATGTGGGAATCTCAGAATTGCTGAATGTGATGGAGGCAACAGGGGCTAAAGAGTGGACAAGGGCAGCAAGTGGTTGGGGGTCCTTGGGTTGGACCTCCGTTGCCTGTAGGGCTTGGATGAGGGCCTGATGATGTTGGGGTGAGGTTTGGATGAGATCATAGAGGGACCTCTTCATAGGCATCTGGTGAAGCTGTTTCAACATGGAGTCATGGATTGGTCTGGAAGAATAAGAAGAAGAGGAGGGTTGAGGTGCGCCAAGGATAGAAATCTTAGGCTTAAGCGGTTGAGGTGGATTGACAAAAGGGTAGGTCCAAGGAATGGTGGCTTTTTCTTTTGCCTTGTCCTTTTATGACCTAGTGGTGATGTGGATGGCATTGATTTCAAAGATGGGAGGTGAAGGTGAAGAAGGGGTTGTAACCGATTGATGAGATGTGGATGGGTTTGAAGAGGTTGAAGGGTTATGAGAAGGAGTCAGGGGTCGGTCGAAAGTGTCCTCAAAGAGAAGAGTGTCTTTCTCCAGATAACGGCGAATGACAGCTTTGAGGGCATAGCAAGTCTCAGTGTCGTGTCTTGGTGTACGATGATATAAACAAATCTACGTGTCGTCGAACCAGGAGGGTTTAGACCTGAGAGGTTGGAAGGGCTTGATGGGTGGAAGAGTTACGCTAGAAGTTTGCAAAAGTCATTGCAAGATCAAAGAGTATGAGCCCACTAAAGGGTCCATGCTCATCGATGTATGCGATGTCGGTGACTTTTGCTTGGGCGAAGTTGGAGGGGGTTTTCGTACCACTTTTTGGGTTGATGGTGCGATGACAGGCAGAGACGGTACATTCTTCATGAGAGTTACCACCCTTTTGGGAGAGGGTAGGCTTGTGGTAGGTAAAGGAAGCAAAGGAGGCAATCGGTTTTGATTAGAGTTTGAAGTGGGAAGGACTCTGGTTAGGGTTGAAGGATGCGGGCCCAAAATGGAAGGCAATGGTGACGAAAGAGGAGGCATTTGCCTCTATGGTTTGGCAGTCTTTTGTGATTTGGGTTGAAGACTACTATTGGTTGAAGTCTGGTTTAAGTCCACCTTCACTTGTGGATGAGTGAGGTTGGAAACGGGGCGAACGCCAAGTGACTTGATAGGTTTAGGCGGAGTAGATGAGGGTTTTGGTTTTGATGAGGTTGATGGAGATGTAGATGGTCTAGAAGTGGAGATCTGATTTTTGTTGATAGTCTTAGGAGGTTCTGCCATGGGAGGATTAGCAGCATGAGATGAGAGGGCACAGGCTTATTGAAGAGCTATGAGACGGTCCCACAATCCCTGATGTTCCACTTTCCTAGAAGGGAGAAGTTCGAGTCTCTCCACTAATCGAGAAAATGGCTGAGAAGATGCGGGATGAAGTTTGGGCTCTTGAGAAGATGTCGACGGTTGTGGGACTGAAGGTGAGACGGGTGTAGTAGTCTCGAGCCCAATGCATGGTGAAGTCGTGACAGGTTCATCTTTGGTTGGAGACGAAGGAGAGATAGGTTCTTCCCTGGGTGGAGAAGAAACTGGAGAATGAAGCTCCTCAAGCAGGTAAAGGGCAGGGATGATAGTGCCCTCCACTTGCGGTCGAGGAGTAGGAAAGGTTGGGTCATCCATGGGCAGCAAGAAGGAAGATGGTGAAACTGGCAGTGCTGGTAAGGTCGAGGCATCCTCCAAAATTAGAGAAGTTGAGGGAGAACTAACTGGAGAAAGAGGTTCGTCCACATGTGATGGACTAATAGATGAACTCACCTCTTGAGGTTGGTTAGAAATGAGGGGCGAGACCGTATTGACTGTTCGAATATTATGTTCGTGGGTATTGTCAGTCAAGGTCTGGATGTTGTTTTGGGTTGGTGGATGATTGGGGAACGGTTGTTTGAAGATATCGATACCCTGATTAGGAGGGGCATTGGGATTGTTGAGGATGAGGTCACCCTTTTCCAACATGTCTTGGATTATGTTTTTAAGGGTTTTACAGTTGCCCGTGTCATGACCTTTAACATGGTGGTAGTGGCAGAAGTCATTTTCCCTATACCACGCAGGGATGGCACGTGAGGGATCAAATTGTGGTGGTGGTGAGATCTGAGGGAGATTGAGGGCCCCTTGTTTGATGATTTTTTCTAGTACAGACGCGTATGATTCTCCAAGTGGAGTAAACTGTCGCTGTATGTATCTCTGCTGAAATTGGAGAGTGGCTTTCATAGATGTGGATGATTCAGGTTGATTAGTTGAAGGTGAAGAGGAAGAAGATCTAACAACCACATCATTTGCTGAAGCTTTAGATTTAGGATTGGATGAGGAAGGCTTAGAAGAGGGGTCATTGGTTTTGGAGTTGGGATTCTTGCTCCGCAACTTGAATTTATTCTCCTCGACAACACGTAACTCAAGTTTACGAGCCATCGTGAAGGCTTCATCAAAAGTGCGGAAGGTTTGAACCCTCAAGGTAGAAGAAATATGTCTAGCACAGGCTTGAGAGAAAAGTTCAATAAGCTCAGGCTGGGGTAAGGAGAATGAGATTTGATTGATAAGGCCCCTCCACCGAGCGACGAAATCAGCAATGGATTCATCTTCGAACTGGCAGATAGAATAGAGGTCTGTGATGGAGACCTTCTTGGTGATATTGATGGAGAAATGATCGAGGAAGAGCTGGGCCAGCTGAGTGAATGTGAAGATGGAATGGCTGGGAAGAGAGCTGTACTAGTCAAGTGCAGCACCCGAGAGAGACATGGGAAACGTGCATAAGAGCAACGCATCATCGTGGGCGATAAGGTAATAGGCATGTCTGAACGCCCGTAAGTGTTGTTGTGGGTCTTCCTTGCTCTGGAAATGAGAAAACTTAGGAAGTTCCCACTGGCTGGGATATGGTCTGATGGGGATAGAAGGATGGATGGGCTCGTTGCAAATTTGTTCGTATGAGAGAGTGTTGCGTGAGCTGGAAACGGAGGTATCTAGGTTGGACATTTTATCCATCAGCATCTTGATAATATCTACTGACGGATTGGCGGGTGGAATGCCTCCTAGATTGTAAGGTGCTTGAAAGAGACTGGAAGAGGTATACGACGTAGTCGGTTGTACCAATAAGGGCGCAACGTACGAATGACTAGTCGTATAGACAGAAGAGGTGACTAAGGATGGTTGGATAGAAGGCATGGATAGGTTTGATGTTGTCATGGGCGGTTGATTAGAGGTAACATGGGCCAATGGATAGGTAGCCACCCTAGTGTTGATAGGAGTAAGGGTAGGCGGAATAGAGACGACCAGATTTTGAAAGGGGGTAGAAAGTGGTTGAGTGGGTTGAGATTGATAGGGGGCCAAAACCCCGGTGAAAGTGGGCCCAGTGATGGAAGGAGAGGCCACACTTAGATGGTTGGTAAAAGGTTGGTCATTGGTTGAGGCAACAGCCTGGGCGTCTAAGGGTTGGACTACGGATGCCGTTGATACGGCCGCAGTCTCGAGGAAAGAAGTCAACATTCCGTAAATTGGATTGCCCAAGGGGTCTCGCGTTCGGCTATTCGTGAGATAGTGTTGCAAGGCTTTTACGTTGAGGTCCAATAATCGTGCAAAATCTTGGTCCCCTTCTGGGATAATAGGCGTTTGGGTCAGAGATGGTCTGGTAGGAGTTCTTTCAGTTTCTGAGTTGAACTCCATTATAGGGCTGGTTATAGGCGGGGTAGACAGAAGAGGATGATGCCTCGCGTGATCGACTAGAGCCTTGGCTTGGGTATGAGTCAGAACCATTCAAGGCAAGGAAGAACATCCTCACAAGCTCAAACAAGCAAATAAGAACTAAAAAAAGATGAAGACATAAGCAGATCCTAAAACCCTAGAAGTAAATTATTAGGATTATAGTGGCTTATGCCTTAGAATGTGTGTAGAGGAAGATTGGCTTTTGAGTTAGGTCCTAGAAGAAGCAGTCTATGGATGGTTTCGGGTTTTGTTAATGTGCTCAAGAAGTCTGTGTTAGCTTCCGTACAGGCCTGGTGCTAAGGAGCAAGCTCCCCTCACTTCACGATTCCAGTGGTTAGCTGGTTTCGCTTAGCCAAAATATACTTCCACTATAGTTTAGACTCTGCCAGAGAACAGCGTTGGCTTTCCCCTTGGTGATGAAATCCAAGTAAGATCACCGGGACGGGTAAGGTATCCGCTGGGGGATGAAATCCCAGTCGGGCCTTGTCTCAGGTAAGTTAAAATGTTTGTTTTGTGCAAGTGGTTTGGTCGTGTAACATCAAGTGATCTAGATTAATTCAATATGTGGTTTAATTACTATGTGTGGTCTAAAAGATGCAGGCAAACAGAAATGAATGCAAAGTGTTTTAATGCCCAAGTTGAAATGTTTGTTTGTATGAAGACGAATGGAGAAAGAGTCGAAGAATATGAGTTTTAGCTAGTCTAGAAGTGCAAGAAAGAAAGAAATGTTCTTTTTAGTCCTGCTTATGATGTTGTTTTAAGAAGAGACAAAAGGAGGCAAAAAGGAAGGAACCTAATGCACCTATATGAACGAAAGAAAGAAAGAACCCAAGGAAGGCCCTAGGGTCCCACCAGGCGTGCCAGAATGTTTCTATGCAAAATTGCTTTCTACATTCAAAGAAGAAATAAGAAACTAAAAGAAATGGTCAAGGCTAGAAGATACCTGATAAAGTCGTGCGCACCGAAATCAGACGTTGGAAGATTCTCCTCTTTGGCTGTGGAGGAATGACACCTGAGAAGGAAAGAGACTGAAACACGGAAAAATGTTAGTCAAAGCTATGGTGGGCTGTCAGGCGAACACCCGATCCCGGAAGTATGAAGACTTCCTAGAAGGATATCAACCCACTGATAAAAAAGCAGAATATTGGACTGAAGTAGATATAATGAAAGATAAAATGATAGAAATAAAGGACAGAAAATAAAATGCGTACCTGATAATGAAGTAAACTATTCTGTGCAGTCGTCGATGTCGGTCTCTGTAGTGCCGGCGTCGGTTAAGGAAAGTGCCAACGTCGGTTAAAGTGCTGGCGTGGTCGGGGTAGTGACCGGCATCGGTCGGGTCAAGTTCTGGACAGAGTCTGGGCGAGTTGCAGAAGGTCTGGTAGGGTCGGGATAGGGTCTTGGTCAGGATCAGGACAGGGTCTGGACAGGGTCTAGTTAAAGTAAGGTCAAGTTTGGACAGGGTCTGGGGATTTTGGTCGAGTCTAGGCAGAGTTATAGATTTGGATAGTGGACAAAGATGTAAAGAAGGGACTCAGGGTTCAGGGCTACGGTCTGAAGATCCGGGGTGATAGAAATAGAAATAGCAAACAAATAATAACTAGAAAGAAATTAAAAAAATAGAGGAAATACTTACCTGTCAGAAGACATGATAAAAGCCATGATTGAAGTCATCGAAGCGTTGCCGTAAGTTGATCGAAGCGAATGCAGATTGGTCAAATACTGGAGTTGGTTGATCGTCAGAGCTGATTGGTTGCAAGAATCTGTGAATGTCAGAGTTTGGGATCAATTGATTGATTGATTAGCCTTTGGGATTGATCGACGGACGCTGATGAAGGCGAGGGACAGTTCGAGAGACGGTTCAAGAGATGGTTTGATAACCGATCGGGAAACCGATTGGGAACCGAATGATAACTGAAAATGGGTAACGGTAAGGTGACCGACGTCGATAGGATTGCCGACGTCAGCCGATAAGTGACCGAAGTCGGTGACGTCGGCCGGGTAACGACCGTCGTCGGCAGATGCACAATGGGGATAGAGTCTAGTTTTAGCTCTGTGCTCATTTTTACATGCTGCCAAGGTCGAGGCTAGTGGAAAAAGTGGTCGACAAGGGTTAAATAGGCGATGAAGAATAAGACAGGGGATGACCAGGGGATTTGACACAATTTCGGTGTCTATAGATCCTTTTCTTAAACAAACAATTAATGAGATGATTAATACATCAAGAGTGCATTATGGATGTAATACACACCCTCTTTGAGTTTATTATAATTATCATATAGATGTATGACATGATTTGAACAACATATTTATTACATACCATAATTTAGTACCCTTTATTCTACTCATCACATTTTTAGAACATGAGACAATAGAGGATGACTTCGATTTGTATTCATTATTTATTTGAGCTTAGATTGATCACTACCCTATTCACATTGTTTATGGTTGATAATAGGTCATGCATGAATATGTTTACAAACACACTTATTAATAATCTTGGATACATATACTAGGATTTTCTTCCCACCATCATGATAATAAAAGGATTCAATGCTCACATTCAGAGCTGTATTGGTGAGTCTTAAGATTATGTTACCACTATAATTTGGTCTAACAAATATGATCACCATATTTATAGTAGTACCTAGTGTAGGCATCTTCAGTATTTTATTGGGACACCCTTGGATTCAACATATTTTTTCACTCCCTTTTATAGTTCATAGGTGTTTAAATTATTATACGATATTGAAGTCATCATATTTCATGGTATCTCATATTTATACCCCCTATAAAATTATCATATGGATCCAAAACAATGGATTTCAATTGAGTCACATAATAAGGTGAAACCTACTATAAGAATATAAAATTAGTTTTATACCCTTCCAAAAATATTTATCCTTGAAAGGATAATTTTGTAGACATTTGTCACATATTCCATATAGCCTCTTTAAACTCTTACACATCCTAGATTGGTCTTATAGGGAACTAAGGGTGTTTCACATTAATCATGAACACAATGTTCATACACTCCATGATTGGTTCTAGAGTTAATCAATCTTAACCAAATGCACAATATGTTATAGGCCATCAGTATGAAAATTGATGTTATAATAAAAGGTAAATTACTATTCAGATTTATAACTTAGCTCAATTAAGTCACAAAAATGTAACAATTTTCATTCATGAAAAGTCACCATTCCTTTGTAGACATAGGACCCATGGATTTTGAGTTCCTTATAGGAATAATCAGTTAGTATCATTCTTTCTATTTTTTTAGTCTACACAAGTAAGTAAAAATATAAAAAATAAAATTATTCTAGAAAAAATAAAATTTAGGACCTATGCATGATTATGTTTAGTTCATATACTTCAGTTAATTTATGAATAGATATTCAATACTTATTTATATCTATTTTCATATCATCTATGACTCACAAGTGTACATGAGTGAGTTTAGATCATACATTATGCACTCCCAAACATAGTTTCAGGTTATTTGACTATCTCATACTCATAAACTACAAACAAAAAAGAGCATTCTATGTAGACAATAACTCACTATGTTGTTATCTTATTACCCCACTCATGTCCCAATGAACTAAAAATACCATTTCTCATATCTAAGTTAGACATAAACCTCTTACAAATTTTCTATACATTAGGGAGACCTTTGGGGGAATTATTATACACAAGTTTTATCCCCCTTTAGTGATATCTTAATGTTCATACCTTAGGTATTTACATGGAATAACAGAAATTATATTTATCACTTGTTAACACATTTATATCTTATGAATTATCTAAGTTAATATAATTATCATTTCTTATATCTAAACTAGATACAAACCCCTTACAAAATTTCTATATATTAGGGAGATCATTAGGGGAATCTTATACATGGGTTTTATCCTCCTTTGGTGATCTCTTAATGTTCATACCTTAGTTATTTGCATGGCATAACATATATTTATATTTATCACTTGCTCACACATTGATATCTTATAAATTATCTAAGTTACTGAATATAATAGTGTTACAAATTATTTATGTTAATTAACTACATGTATTCATGCATTTTTTTCATGTTTGATTTCTTACTTCATTTCTTGTGTGTACTATCCATTTGGATTTTGGACATGTAAACAAGTCTTTTGTTGTGGATCTAAGCCTTCAAAATATATTTATATGTGTCTAAGTGACATTTGAACATGTCCCTTGTATGTGTCCCCTTGACCTTCTATTGCATGTTTTGAGTACTTTGTGTGTATAATTTATTTGTGTGTGTCAAGGAATTTACATTTATTTCCCCAATTTTATTAGTTTTTGATGACCTGTTAGACAACATGCATAGTCCCAAACTTTTAATGTTTTTATGGATATTATACATCTTTTCCCAAGTAGTTCTATTTAGTTGTTAGTATCCAATTTTGATCACTTATATTCTTGACTAATTACTATCATCTATGCTAGCATTCTCAATATCTATGATTCTTCATATATGCATTTTGAATTACTATTTATATAAGTTCATATATACTATAATTCCATGATCCTTAATTTTATAATTATTACTCATATTTAAATCTCTTACATAACATCTACATCCTAACTGTTTATTTTGAGTTAAGTTATTGTATGGGCTTAATAAACTCACTTCAAAAGAGGGGGCATACATAGTGGATTATCATAGAGACTAATATCCTAAATTAGAGTAGATAGGTAAAAAAAATCATAACTAACATATTAGATCATAT
Organism: Torreya grandis; assembly: GCA_037957365.1. Classification (NCBI taxonomy): domain Eukaryota; kingdom Viridiplantae; phylum Streptophyta; class Pinopsida; order Cupressales; family Taxaceae; genus Torreya; species Torreya grandis. The sequence goes on from JARHVA010005778.1 coordinate 811,590, forward strand.
AAAACACCAATAAGCTACACAAAAATCCATTTTTTACTTCTTTATTTTGACAATAACACACCTTGTTGTTCAAAATAATGTGTTGTTATCCTAGTAGGTAGGAAAAAATAACTTAAATTTTTTATCACAATAACATGGAGTATAAAACATTTAAAAATAGGTATACATGTTTATTTTCAATAAAAATAATAAAGTTTGTCTTATGTCTGCTCATTTTGGGGGCATCATGTGTTCTAGGTTAGCACATAATTTTTTTTTAAGAATTTAATTGTTATTACTCAATACCATAATCCATATAAATCTAGATATCATATTGGAACATGTGAACTATGTATGAACTCAATCTTGGTTAATTTTTCACTAGTTTCGTAAATGGAATGTAAATGCTTGTCATTATCCATGTTGTATACACTAGACCCAAAGTATACTAAAATTTTTCACCAATTTTTTCTTGAGGTAAAATAAATGAGAGTGTGGCTGAATTATTGATGAAATTGATTTAATTCCAATTGAAAAACTTAAAACTGTCAACTAATCAATATAATCAATCATGAGGCATATAAACTACTTACTGCAATAAACAAGGAAACTATGCAAGATCAAGGCACATAAAACATGAATTTTATGGGAACCCCTAATTTGGAATAAAAGCCACTCTAAATTATGAAAAAAATCTGACTAAAGTCCTATAATTAATTCACAAACAAAAGACTTTAGTGAAGTACCTAATTCACAATGAGAACTAATCCCTAAGCATGAACAAACACCCACTTGTCCTAGATGTTGAGCACCCAAACAACACCTATGATATCAAAACCTACATAAATATGATTGCCTTTAAGTATGATGTATAAATAGTTAATATTAACTCTCTTCAACCCTTAAATATTCCTCAAGCCTTCACACATAAGAAATGGACCCAAAACAACCTTTTGGATCACTCTACATCACTTCACTCATCCTAAATATTAAATACTATGACAACACTATTATAAAATCAAAAATATGACATATATGTCACGTTAATATCCCTCACACTAATCTTCTCCTTAATCTATCCACCGAGCATACTCACCCTTCTCTACACTTTGCATATCAACTTTAGAAACCTTCATCTTTATTTATGCCCTTTATAGAGCCTTCATCATCATCACCTTCTTACTTTGCAATAATAATTACCTTATCAATTAAGGATTATATCACATTTATCACAGGATAGATTTCATCTACATATTTTTTCCATATCTTGGATAGATCAACCTTAAGAAACAACACCTTTCAATTAGGCCTAAGAAGCCCTTGTAAGTCCATGGAGACCTATTAATACTTCTATCACTTCACCAAAAAAAAAAGGAAAAAAAGACCATTTAAAAGGACATAGGTCTATGAAAAATTAACCATAATCCATCCTCAAATGATAAAATTCATCACTAGACACCCATATATATGCACAACCTATCAAACATTTGTCTTGTATATGGAAACACCATGAAAAAACCAAAAGTCAACTTGTAAGTAGTTTTTCATACTAAATATGGATTAGTAAAATCTCAAAAATACATATGGATTATAATAAGATAGTATAAAACACTCTCTAGTATATAATTCATCTTGAAACATCCAAAAACCATCGAGAAAAAGACAAGCATCCTTCTTGGGTCATTTACAGAAGAAGGTCAAACCCTTAGTCAACATTGGACCACAATAAATGTAGGTGTATGATTATTTAAACCTAAATTTGTTTTTATTAGATTTATCTTGAATTTATCTACAACCTTTATTTTTATACCATAATGAAACTCATCAAAATTCAAAAGTTATAACCAAAACAATACAAACTAGTTTTCCTTTGTAAATTCAAATATTTAAATTCCAATGGTTACTTTTTAATGTAGATTTGACTATCAAAACTAGTGAACCCTACCTAAGAGATGAAATTTTCACTACTATATATTTTTATAAACATCATGTCAAAAATTTAAATTTTAAAAACATGATATAGGCATAAATATCTATCAACCCATGTGACCAATTTCTTCTGACACCTTCACATGTGTGAATGTTGATGTCATCAATTTGCTTACTTAGGAAGTTATACCAAGATGACTAAGAGAAATTAGACATTAAAAATAAAACTAAAATAAATTAATTTCACTTACATAAGTACACCAATAACTCTTGACCCCTCATATGACCCATCAAACATTGTCAACACATCACCAACACCCATCATCTTTCCTAACCAAGCAAATACAATAAGGTCCATGCATGATCACTAAGGCACATTTTGTCATTGAGAACCATGCATACATATTAAATCATTGGAACTCTTGGAAACCTTATGTAAACAATATAAATCACCTAAAAAATGTCCCCCTTTTTCATTGATTTTAACACTTTAAAAACACTTTCTCGCCCTTTGACATAATGACAAACTAGGCTTACCTGTTGATCCTAAGGACTTGTAATTTTTTTAAAAGACAACATCAAGAAGATATCTTCTCTGAGAGATGATAGAAACTCCCCTTATCATTATGTATACCATTCATTACCATGACTACCTCAAGCCCACTGATTGACAACACTCTTCTTTGACCATGTACTACTATATGAACAATATATGAGCAATATGAAGAAAATAAGAGTTATATCACCTTGAGAATGATGATAAGGACTCCCCATAATTATTCTAGGCTTATGCACCACTTTATCACCTTTAGACCATCTCTAACCATGCATAAATTTCTTAGTTACCTTCAAATTTTATTTCGTAAGTCAACTCCATGATCACCAATAGATGTTCAATCCATACTTCAAACATGAAATATGCTAAAAATATACTAAAAAACTCATATGATAACAATCATACATTGATATCTTGGACAAAATGACCAAAAAGTTCATTTGACTCACCAAGAATTTTCTAAAGACCTAGTAGCCCTTCCTGAACCTTGTAGATCCCATAACTTTCTATGTATGCACTCTCATGACTTAAATTTAAAATTTGGATTACACTCATATTCCCCCTCATACATGAAAATAATAATCATCCAAATATTCCTCTACGCCATAGCTCCTTTATAGACTGACTTGCCAATTAACCCTTCATTTACACAAAAGCTCAGGCATAGGACAAACTATACACTTCTAGATGAATGTAAAGAATGTTTTGAGAACCATTTTATACATTTCAATAGTTTAAATACATTTAGACCTCAAATCCTTTGGGAAGGTTACTAATTCACATGGTGTAAAACTTAGGGCATCAAAAAAGAACAAGGTTAAATTTCCACTTTCCAGTTAATGCCTGCTCTTAAAAATATCTCACACCTAGAGGTAAATAATACACACTTATAGATCAAATGTTTAGGTTTTAATCATTTGGGAGCCCATATAACCATGAAATGGTTTTTCACCTACTAGCCCTTAAGTAAGGACTGTCATACCCAAAATCCTTCAAAAATATTTAACTTGCTTTCAAAAGATGTTCAACCTCTAAAACCACTTAGATCATACCTATATGAGGTCAACACACATTTATATGCTAAAAATTCATCTTTGATACTCACCAATTTTCATTTGACACCTGGAACCAGTCATACTATGCATACAAACCCTATGTATACCCATGTTACTTTGCCAAAATAACTTAGAATGATCATGGCAGCCTTATGACATCTCCTCAACTGATTTTTAACATGGACACAATAAATATAACTGAACTCTACCCTTGGTTATCTTCATAGACCTTAAATGCATTGATTTTTCAAGAGAAGCTCTCACTAGGTAGTGATCATTGAACAAAAGGGTCAAGCTAAAAAAATGGTCATTAAAGCTACTTGTGACCAATCCGATGCATGAAACCTTATGGAATACAATTGATAAAGTCATCTCCATACTAAATACCAACCTTACCTTCATACTTCATGAGTAGGCCTTCCAAACCAAGCATAAAAAATTGACTAAAACATGCTTTTATGACTAATGTCTCTAAACAAAACTCTTGAAGCTTTTCATTATAATCCTTATGGAGAAAGCTCCAGAAATTTTTTCTCCCCCTTAGCTAATTAAATTATAATTACTAACACAATGTTAGGTAACATAAAATCATCTATTCTATACAAAAATGGCATTGATATTAAAGACCAATTAGTAACTCTGCATACCTCTATACGTTGTTCATCACCTAGAGTACACACACTTGGTTTTACATATGAAAGATGTATCCTAAGAGGTAAAGTTAGAGATACCCAATTGTCATAGAGTGAATAAAGGCCCAAAAACTAAAGAGACTCCCACATCTCCATAATCTCACTTGACTTGTGATCTTGCCTCATCATCAAATTGACTTTGACTGGGTTCTTAACTTCATTCTTTCCTTTTGACTCAGAATCCTACTTGATATTATTGTCCCCTTGGGAAAATAAGGATTTATCTTTGAAATTTGAACTTGTATCTTGGTCTATCATGACAAATATTTTGAACCTTATTTTCATTCACCTCCTTGGGTATCTATTTATTATAGATCCTTTTCTCTATGTTACGATGGTCATTATATGAAGTAGAATTCTAACCATTCATGTATAACCTTAATATGTGACCTCTCTCTTGAAACTTGAAACAAATGAAGTTTATCTAATTATACACACCTTTTTTATGGGCCATATGATGACTCCTTGAAGTTTCATTATCCCATTCATGTACCTGATCATTTGGTCTCTTGATGAAGGCAATGAAAAAACTTACAATATGACCAATCCCTTGACACCTATAACATAATATGTCATGAATTCTTTATGTACCTATTGACTATCTTGAGTGATAATATTCTTCATGCTTGTCATTATCTTTCTAATAATTCCATGACACTTTTTTACTAGGATATTTTCTTTTTCAATCAATGATCCTATGGCCAAATTAATGACAAGAATAATAATATCCATTGAAGGAGTTATCATGGCTTAATGAATTGGGTTACTTTATTTGATTTGTAATTTTTTAGATTTTGAAGTTGTCCTTCTTATTCATATTATCATTTTTCTTGTCTTTACTAGTATTCTCCATAGAATGATTAGTCTCCTGATCTATCATCACTATCTTCTCAATATTCTTATCTTTTTTAACATCATCATGGAATCCTAGGCTAGACTTATCATTTGATACCTTTTGAATACTCAATAGGTCATTAAGATCGACTGTACTTTTCTCAAAAATTTCATATATTTCAAGCTTACTCATGACTTTATCTATTTTATCTCATATGGACTCAATATCTAATTTATATTGGACATATTATTCATCCTTACTCTTTACCTCTTTAGAAAGGGTAAAAACTTGAATTTCAAGATGTTGATTTATATCATCATGCTCCTTGAATTCATTTCTCAATTTTTCTTCAAAGAACCCAATTTTTTCCTCATAGGTCTTGATCAAGTATTTTTGTTTTCTATTTTTGCCTTGTAAAAGCTTCAACTCTTCTAGGGTTTTCATACATTTATCTTCAAGAGTGACTTCCTCCTCTTATTATTCTAATATATCTCCACCAAATATATCTTTGCCTATATAACATTCACCTTCATCATCCCCAAGATCCATTAATAGTGTCTCTTTTTCCTCATCATGAGATAAATTGTCACTGTCTAATGTGTTTCCTTCTTCTTTAGTAGATAAGTTACTATATTCTTCATGATAAAGGATCTTATTCCTTTGTATGACTCCTTTCTATTTCTCCTATTGAAGAACCTTTTTTACTTACTAAGACCCTTAGATTTCTTGTGCTCATCCTCATGAGATTTATTATGAGTTTCCTTATGTTTTGACTCACCTCTATTTAGTTACTTCTCTAAGAAATGACCAAATTTAACACATGAGAAACATTTAAAAGAAATCTTCCCTTCATATTTACCTGATCTGACATTTTATTTTCTTGTAATCATGGATTCAAGTTGATCTTCTTTAAGATCAAAGTCTTCAAGACTTAACTTGTTCTTCTTTCTTTTTGTCTCTTTTATCACCTTGAAGGTTGTTTCCTTCTTTGGTGGTTTATCCTCATTGATTTTCATCTCATAGGTAGTAAGGATTTCATGCAATTCATCCATATTCATCTTGCTGAGATCATGACTATCTTTTATAGCAAAAATCTTTGATTCAAACTTGAGGGTGAGAGACCTTAATACCTTTTGTACAATAGTAATTTATTCAATATCCTCTCTAAGACCTTTGATCATGTTTACCACCTCATAAAACCTTAGAAGATAGGATTCCACATTATCTTATTCCTTTATTTTGAGGCCCTCAAATTTCCTTTAGTAGGTCTATAACTTAGCCAACTTAACCTTTGAATTTCATTTGTAAGTGATCTATAGTTTATCCTAGATTTATTTGGTATATTTTTAATAGATTATCTTGGTGAGCATAGCCTATAATAGGCCATAAATTATATCATTCATAGCTTTAGAATTGTTCTCACTAAACTTCTTATCAGTTATTTTAGTTAGAGGAGTATGGGATGTGGAATAACCATCCATAATAGATTGAAAAATGTCAAAACCTAGAGACATGATGTAGGTCCTCATCCTTGCACTCCAAAAATCAAGTTAGATCCATTGAAAAATGCTTGTTTATTAGTACATAAACCACCTCACATTTGGTGACCACCCATTATTCCTTTGATCACCTTCAAGTGGTTATACTTACAAAGAAGGTGTGGATATAATACCAATTATTATAAGTAAAATAACTAATAGACAAGGGGTGAATCATTGATACAATCAATTCAATTCCAATTCCAAAACTTAAAACTCTCAACCAATAAATATAAGCAATCATGAAGCATATAAACTAGTTATTATAATGAATAAAAAACTATGCAATATCAAGGAACATAACACATGAATTATGTGATAAACCCTCATGGGTAATAAAACCCACTCCCAAGTTTGAAATAATTAAAACACAAACAAGAGACTTTATTGAAGCACCCACTTCATAAGGAGTACAAACCCCTAAGCATGAATAAGCACCCACTTGTCCTAGGTGTTGAGCACCCACACAACACCTCTAATATCAAAACCTCCATAACTATGATTTCCTTTCAATCTAATGGATAAATAGTGAATAAAATCTCTCTTCAACCCTTAAAGTTTCCTCAAGCCTTCACACATAAGCAATGCATCCAAAATAACCTTTTTGATCACTCTACACCTCTTTGCTCATCCTCAATATTAAATCCTACAAGAAAACTATCATAAATTCAAAATATGACCTATAGATCACATACATATCCCTAACACTTTTCTTCTCTTATATATATCCACCAATCATACTCACCCTTCTCTATACTTAACATGTCAACTCTAGAAACCTTCATCTTTGTTTATGCCCTTTCTAGAGTCTTCATGATCATCACCTTCTTGGTCAGCCATAAGACTTAACTTAACCCTTAAATATTATATCACACTTATAATAGTATTAATTTCATATAAATAGGTCGTAAATATCTTGGGTAGATCACCCTTAAGCAACAACACCTTTCAATTAGGCCTAAGAAGCCCTCTATTCATCCTTTTAGCACTTCACCAAGCAAAAATGGGAACAAAATGCCACTTCAAAGTACATAGGTCCATGAAAAATGACCCCTAAGCCATCATAAAATCATAACATTTATCATTGCACACCTATTCATATGTAAACCCATCAAACATTTTCCTTTTACTTAAAAACACCATGAATGAACTAAAAGTTCACTTATAAGCACTTCTTCATACTAAAGATATATTGGTCAAAACTCCAAAATCCATATAGATGATCCTAAGAGAGTATACAAAAATATACAATAGATAATTAACCTTGAAACATCCAAACACCATCAATAAAAACTAAAACATCCTTATTGACTTATTTTTAGAAGAAGGTCAAACTCTTAGTCAACTTTAGACTACAATAAATGTAGGTGTACGACTAGTCAAACCTCCAAATCATTTTTTTGGGATTTACATTGAAATTATATACCATGTTTATTTTTATACCACTATAAAATTCATATAACATAAAAATTTATAACCAAAAAAATACAGGATAGTTTTCCATTGTAAATTCAAAATTTTGAATTCCAATGGTCACTTTTTACTGCAAATTTGACTATGGAAAATAGTGACATCTGCTAAAGAGGAAAAATTTACACTACCATAAATTTGTATAGACATCATTTCAAGACCTGAAATTTTAAACACATGATCTAGGTACAAATCTTAACAAACCCATGTGACCAATTTCTTTTGACACCTTCACATGTGATAATGTTCATGTAATCAATCTACTTACTTAGGTACTTCTGCCAAGATGACTAGGAGAACCTAGATCTTCAAAATAATATTCCAATGAATTAATTTCACTTACATAAGTATAAAAATAACTATTTACTCCTCATATGACCCTTAGAATATGGTTAACACATTACCAACAACCATTATCTTGCCTAACCAAGTAAATACAATAGGGTCCATGCATGATCACTAAGGCACACTTTGTCATTGACAAACATGAATACATATTAAGTCATGAAAACTCTTGGCCACATTAGGGAAATCATTTAAAACACCTCAATTTTTTTTTTCTATTTTTTCACCGAAAATGAGCCATTCTCTGCTTTTAGTGTTGGGTTCACCCTTTTGCACTAATTTTGTACCATTTTTTTCACCATAAAAATATATCATAATTCATAGAGCGATTCCAAAATATTTCACTACTTTGGGTTAAAAAATATGGATTAAATCACATATTTATTTATTAAGCACACACTCCCAATCAATCAGGATTTGGGAACATATAGTCTAATCCAAGATTTTTAATGTAAATGAAATATTCAAGGGTTCTACCCTCTATAATTACCAATTTTTGCAATAGGAAAACACATTTAGGTTTATTTTTTCCTTGATATTATATCTATAAGTTTCATATATTTTATTTCTTTATATTAATAAATTAATGATTTTATACATGTTTCATTACAGGCTCGCATGAAGTTTATTTCAACATCATGTCCTACACTCAAGACTGCACTTCATATGTAAGTTCAGGGATTCGCTTTCCTTTTACTATATAATTTCACTTTATTTCATTAATATAATAAAATGGGGGAAATTTTAGACATGTAAACTAATATTTAAGTTAAAATAATGCACTTGTGACCATCCATTTATAGACTTAGCTCATGCCTTATACTAGAGAATTTTACCTAATTTCCTTCACTTTATGGATGGATGACCCATTATTAATATTGAACTAATGACCTTATAACATACCCATTATTGATGAAAAATATTCTAGGATCACCCAAAAATGTTTCCTATTACCCATAATAATTGGTTTTGTTCCTTGGACAACAACAACCTAATTGGATAGCATCACACTACTCTCTTGTCTAGATCCACCACTATTGTTCTCTTGCCAAATAATGACTAATTCTAAATTTAAAATTCATTAAATGGATCATATTATAATTTTTTATACCTCATATGAAGGAATTCCAAAAATATCATTATAAAATCACATTTCAAAACATTTTTCACACATGAAGCTTCTACACTAAAAAATGATACAATTTTAATTAGTCTTTGAGATAAAATTAACTATTTATCCTAATTCTAATTACATACAAGCCTAGTTTCCATGAGATAAACTTCTAATATTATTACAAGGTCATAAGTAAAAGTTAAATCACTTAATAGGATTATCATTGTACCAATATTTGACACACACGATTGTAGAATGGGAGAACTACATGGATTTTAATACCTCTTCATATTATTACAGAATAAAAAGGTAAAAAGGGTTTATCAGTTGAATTTATGCTTTATAATATATGGATTTATACTTATGACCATTCATCATACCTTATTATACATCCTCAGATGAAAGATAAGTCATATGTGTCACCAAATTTAGAAATGTTTTAGAGGATGATGAAGGATGCCTTGGAATGAAAGAGAATATTTGGAACAAAGTCATACATGTGAATGATTTTTTATCATTCATCCTTAATTCTCGAGAAAAAGTGTCATTCCAACACCTATCATTCACATCGAATATTCGGTGGTAACATGCCATACAAAGTATAGGTGAATATAGACATCCATATGTTTGAAGGAAAAATAGATGAAAATTAACTAGATAACTAGATTAAATCAATAGATTCATATTGTACATTTTAATATATTATATGAACAATAAAATATTACAAACACTTTTTTTAATATTTATTTATCAATAACTAAATAGTGGGAAAACTAATACACTTCACACAAAAATTGTAAATATGATGTTAAGTCAACACATCTATAGATACATGGAATGGTATTAATGAAGTAGGCAAAGAAACCTATTCCTATATTGGTAAAATATGATGACCCATATACTAAGTTATCTCAAATTTTCCTAGATAAGGATTAATTTATAGAATAATAGACAAATACTTTTCATACTTTGGTGTCCAAACTAGGTGTTCAAGATTTAGATAATTTTTTTTGTTTTCAATTATAGGTCAAGTTTGAGACCACATATCAAGTCCTATATGTGTTTCCTACAAATACCTTCAATTGGATATTCCTAAATATTTTATTACATGTTTAAAGCAAAGGCCAAGGCTAAGACTAAGATATAATATTCTAATTATTAGGAAAATAAATGATTTAACCCTTCCCATCACAATTCCAAACTACGAAATGGATCTAAGGATATTCAATATAAAAAATAACAATTTTCAAATAAACATAACATAAAATACAAAAATTACAAGTTGTATCTAACTGATAAATCTAAAATTCATTCCAATGAGGAATGATGGGATAGAAAGACTCTACTTTCACACCTTGAAGCAATAAGTGTAAACATTGTGGATCTAAACAAGGGTATGCAAACCATTAAATTGAAATTAGTGTCATGATTGGTACCATAAACATATTCATTGTACCCCTACATAAATAAATGAATCAAAAATGTTTTTCTATTCTAAAATTTAGATTAATGCTCAAATAGAACACTTCATTTTTAAAAATAAAAATCATAAGAACTTGATTTCTCCTTGCTTAGTTTCCTGACTAAAACTTACATTGATTTATCACCCACAATGATTATCTATTATAAGGTTTTAGTGCAATATCTAATACATCTGTCACTCAATAGTGCCAATTGGTGTACAAAATCAATAATTTCCAAGATAAAATCTTTTTCAACATTGTTCCATTAGAATACATGAATTTTTACTTGCAAAACCTTATTTTTATCATTAAAATGTAGTCTATAAGGTAAATCTTATAAGTTTTATAATATACATTAGTGATAAGATATATGACATACCATAAGTAATCCTTAATTTATCACTCATTAGGACCAAAGAGTGTAATAATATAATCATATCTAGTAAAAACCTTACTTTTGATGGTGAAATTTGAATGTAAGAACATCCTTGTAGCACCAATCCATACCATAGTTCCTTTATGAATAGAAAAAAAAGACAAAATATTGTAACCATAACTTATAATAATACAAATACCTCTTTAAATTTCAAAATTAAGTGACTATAAATTATGAAATTAGTCACTTTATTGATTTAATTCATAGACTACCTCTACCTAATTCCTCTTTACATCGTAGATCATTTATAGAGAATATAGATACCAAGCAACCAGTCCATGAACTTGTTGATAAAGGACATATCAATCGTAACTTATTTTATTTTTGGAGAATTAATTTTTATTTCATAAAATAAGGATATCACATGGAGGATAACATCGATTACAAATATATCAACAAGATCATAGTGAAGAAATTATATCCCCTTATAAGGTTTTTGGACTCGTTGGACCAACTTTGTGGTGAAATTATTTCACCAAAAATGATTTTAAATGTCGATATCATAATTTTTGGAAGAAAAATTATTGAGAGAGAGGCTTAATCACTCTTAAAAAAACTTATAAAAATCTAATTTATCATTCATGAACTATCAAAGTAACATATTGAACTTAGCAACACATTAAGAACCATGAGACAAGAGCATAACACATAGAACACTTATTTGAGTGGGAAACCATCACAATGAATTAAAAAAAATTAAATTTTTAAAAATAATACACTAATATAGTACAAAAATCAACATTTATTGAAGCACTAACTTCATATGGAGTACCAACCCCAACTAGCCAAGTACCCACTTGACTAGGCTTTAGCTAGCACAAACTTGCAAGGAGGCACCAACCCTAGATGAATCAACACAAAATCAGCCACCTGATTGATCTGATCACCATTAGGAAACATTGTTTCTCAAAAAAATTATGATGACCACTTTTTTATTTCTTCACACTCTTATCCCTCTCAAACTACCTTCTAGGCTCCTTCACTCAATTAGGTCTCGTCAAAACATATTAGGTCATTTGACCTTAGTATTCATCTACATTACCCTTTTTAGATATTCATGATAATTTATATGAACCATTATAAAGGTAAAAAATACCTTATTTATCTTTTAAAATTGATATCTCTTTCTTTTCAACTCTTAATCCTCTAACTAGTCAATTAGGCCTATTAAGGTTTGTTCTTATACTAGGTTATTGCTCATACACCCCTTAGTTAGTCAACAAACTTGCAAATTTATGTTTTCCATAAAATAATCCTTATTACATGCCAAAAACATGAATCAAACATTAAAATAGGTTATTTATAAAATATGGGACCAAAAATCTCTTTTAGGCCTTAATGAGACCTAATTCAATTAGGCATTCATTAGCACACGTTACCTTTTGATCTTCTTGGAGCACTTTAAAAATTAAAACATGGAAGGATAAATTCACATGCCACTAAAATATATCTATTATAATGTATTATTATCTCCATGACATATTTTAACTCTAATCACCACTTAAATCATGGTATTAGCAATGTTCACAATCAGACTTGTGCATACCCAAAAAGTCTATCTTGAACTATTGAAGATAAAACACTAACTATATAAATAATTATGGAAATAAAAAATATAAATACAACCTATACCTCAAAAATTTTACCAAGTTCATTGAAATTAATTACATAGGTCAAAAGGACTCAAACCCTTCTCTAGAAGTAGCCCACTCAGAACTACCAACTAGCCTCAAAACACATTCATGAAAACAATTACCTTCAACACCTATATGACCATTTTAAAATACCTAAAATGCATGTATATTATCCAATTATTTAATTATATTATTATAAGATATATAGATAATATTGTAACATGTGAATATTGGTCTTGCATACCAATATCATGATCTTGTATCTCACTATCTTATCTGAACTAGATAGGTCAAATTATGAGCAACATTTTCATCATATCCACCAACATACAAAACATCTATCTAAAAATAAAATGTATTAAAAGTATTTAATAAATTATCAATGATTTTTTATTAATCCTTAATCTATGATAACACATCCCTAACCAACTTCTCACTTTTGTTTGGTTTTCTTACTATTTGCACCATTAGGTCTATTAGAGACTGGTCAACCTAGATGACTGGTTTAGCACACTTGAGTTCTATAAAATGATAAAAATCCACCATTGAAAAAAAATATAAATCTCAATATTTATCCTCCATCCATTTATCAAATTTGACTTGGTCAACTCTGACTGCTACAACAAATCTCCAAGAAATAAGGCCTTTCTTATAGGTTTCACTCACTCACCTATCAAACCAATAAAACTTGGAGATTCCTATGAGATTTTAATATAATATCCAATCACTTATATATACATACCAATCCATTTTTATCACTTTATAACAAATTATTTCATATCTAGTCATTTGTAGGGTTTTAGAGAGGGTTAACACTATTTTTGGTGTTAATAATTATTCATAAAGGATTGCTCCTCATTTCAAAGACTAAAACCTATATATATTATCTATAACCCTTCCACATATATCATAAATATATTCCCATGCATAGGTTACACATTCTAATGAACACTTGAAAGTAATTTTTGGGTTGAGAATCCCTCATTCTATGCACTTGAGAGACCTTAGTACCACTTTTCATGACTTTTCCTGTAAACTTTGACCTCAGACTTGGTCAACACATTCAATAAAATATATCATACCACTTAAAATGCTCACATGATCATTATTATCTTGAAATTTTAATCTCATACTTCATTTGATCACTATCTCTCTCTTTGCTTCCTTAGTCCTTCACCTGTAAACCACATTAGGCCTTGAAAGTGACCTTCAAGCCTATTTTCATGAAATCTCCACCTTAATTATATGATCACAAAACATATCACATGCTCAAAAAATGTAAAACATATTTCATGTTCCTCAACAATAGACCGTGATGCCTCATTAGACAAACTAGGGTCTAGAGGTGGTCTAGTTACATACTAGGTTTATAGGTCCTACCCTTGTAGGCTCACTCTGAAACTCTCATGAGTTATCCAATGCCTCATATTTATTATAAAACAATATAATATAGTTTATTATTCCCTTTTTCATCCATCTCATCAAGACACCATTCTCAAACCTTCTCATTAGGACTTTTCATGTTATGACTAGTGTCATGACTATGCTTCTCAAGCACTTGAAACTTGACAAGTGGAATTGAAACACTTCTTGATGATCTTATACCTTTATAACATGTCTTAAATGATACTCAAAAATTTTAATACCTCTTAATTATGCTATCAAATAAGAACATTCTTAAATGACCTCATGAACACCTTTCTTAAGAACCTTTGACATCAATGACAATTATAAATACCCTAGTTACTCAGGCTATGAGAATTTTAGATTCTAAGGATATTGATCAGTAATTGGAATTATTGTCAATAGATTTTAAAATAAATGGTTATAATGATAACACAATTATAAGAGTTATCTATAATATAACCCAAGTCATTCTTCTGTAATCATCTATGAGTAACATAAAGTAACTATCTCCTTGAATGATTTGAATTCTTGTAGGCCCATAGAGATCATTGTGTATTAAATCAAAGGGTATTATAGTATAGTAATCCTTGTACTTAAACCTTCTTATAGTTTTCTTACCATATTGACATGCCTTACAAAGTATGTTTACAGGTTTGGTGATTTTAGGAATTTTCATCACAAACTTGTTACTGTTAATCTTGACCAGATTATAAAAGTTTAGGTAACCTAACCTTATATTCCATACCAAAACTCATATATATTTCTTATGAATCATCTCTAATTCTTGATCTCATTTAAGACATATATATTATTCTCATTCCTCTTAGCATTACGAATTATCCTTCCTGATTTAGCTCTCCTTATCTCACACCCTTTTTCATGAAAAGTTAATGTGTGTCCTTGATTGCACATTTGAATTACACTAAGTAGGTTATGTTTCAAACCTTACACATAAAAAAAAAATTGTGTCTTGGTCTTACCATTATCAAAACTCAAGATACCCTTGACAACTAAATTGGTAGTTGTGTTGTCTCCAAACCTCACTATTCCTACAACATTATTCTTCAATGATATGAACTTATTTCTATCTCCTATCATGTGGATTGATCAACAAATATCTATATACCATTTCATACATTCATATTTAATGTGAAATTCATTATGATATAACATATAATCCTCTTTGGTTATCTTTTCCTCCTTGGTAAATAGTCCATCTTGACTCTTGAGCTCAATATGATCTATCCTAACTTGCATTGGATTCCATATATATTTTTGATCCTTCTCATGAATTTTAGGAGCTTGATATGTATTTTTTAATCTTGAGGGCCTTATAACTCTATTATATCATAATTTTTCAATGTGTCCTATATTATGATTGATGTAACAAATAACATTTTTGTACTTACCACTTCATTGATTGCTCCTTTTCCCATGGTCCCATAATGACTTGTCCTTTATTACATTGGGATACCTGATTATATTTTCATGTTGGTAATCTTGAATTATTTTTAATTCTCACACTCTCTCTTATACTTGTTCATTTTTTCTATGAGTTACTCATGCTCAACCTTCAAGGAATATAGATTTGTCTTCAATTGGTCATACTCAAATTCCTTTAACTTAAACCTTTTGTTGACACCTTCTCATTGAACACTGAGATAATTGATATTAATTTTTTGATTATTAAAATCATCAAGGGATGTTATGAGCTCAAGTTCAAGGTATAATTTATATTTTCCTTCTTCACTATCATAGTATACTTCATCATACATGTTATCTTCTTCCTATTGATCATATGACATCTTGTGCTTCTTAGGATTACCTTCAATATGTTAGACTTGTATTCAAAGGACTAGGATATGGTACCAAATGTTGGAATAAAAATTACTAAGAGTGGGGTTTGAATTAGTTTTCAAAAACTTTTACAACTTTACTTTATCATTCTTTAACTATCAATGTGATATATTGAACTTAGCAACACATTAAAAATCATGTGATAAGATCATAACACATAAAACACTTATTTGAGTAGGAAACCCTCAAGGGGAAGAAATTAAAATTTTATATACAAATTTACTACATTCATATATGACAAACATCAATATTTAGTGAAGCATGAACTTCGCATGGAACTCCAACCCCAACTATCCAAGTACCCACTTGACTAAGATTTAGCAAGCACCAACTTGCATGGAGGCACCAAACCCATAGATGACTCAACAAAAAATAATATAATTCATTTATTTAATAAAATTTAATACACCTTGATTCTCAACAAAATTATTATGACCACTTCTTTATCTCTTCACACTCTTATCTCTCCCAAACTATCTTCTAGGCTCCTTCACTCAACTAGGTCTCTTCAAAATAGATTAGATTATTTAAAATTGACAGTCATATATTATAAACATGTTATATATTAATTATAGTTTATATGAACCATTTTTATGGTCTATATTACCTTAATTATCTCTTTAAAGTGATCTGTCTTTTGCTTCAACTCACTTATCCTCTAATGAATCAATTAGGCCTTGTTCTTATATTAGGTTCTTGTTCATACACATATTGGTCAGATATACACACTTTAAAATTTATATTTTTCATTAAATAGGCCTTATTAAATTCCAAAAACATGAATCAAACAATAAAATATGTTGGTAATATAATATAGGACCAAAAACCTCTTTTAGGCCTCGAGGAGTCCTAATTTAATTAGGCCTTCATTAGCACACATTACCCTTTGATATTCTTGGATAAATTTCAAAATTAATACATGGTAGGAAAAATTTAAATTAATTTAAAATATACCCCTAATAATATCCTCTTGGATACATGGTATCGTTTATCTCTAATCACTACTTAAAACATGCCATTAACACTGCTCACAATTAGGCCTGTACATACCCAAAAAGTCTATCTTAAACTATTGAAGATAGAACAAAAATTAGATAAAAAAAAAGTAAATTAATCATATACATAAAAACTTAAATACATAAAAAAATTAACAAATTTAATTATACTTCATTTCATAGGGTAAAATGACTCAAACCCTTATCTTTAAGTAGCCCACTCAAAAACTGCCAACTATCCTCAAAACATAGTCATGGAAACAATGACCTTCAACACATATAGGATCAATTTCATAGACTTAAAATAAATGTATATGATACTATGATTTAATTATACCATTATTAGATAGATATATAATATGTTCAAATGGAAATATTGGTCTTGCAAACCAATCTCATGATCTTGTATCTCATTATCTTATCTGAACTAGATAGGTCAATTTATGAGCAACATTTTCATCATATAAACTGAAATACAAAACATATATCCAAAACTAAAATGTATTAAAATTATTTAAAAAATTATACATTCATTTAGATTCATTCATAATCCATGATAACACATCCCTAATCAGCTTCTCACTTCTACCTAGTTTTTCATTGTTTGCACCATTAGGTATGTCAGCACCTAGTAAACTTGGATGATTGATTTATCACACCTAAGGCATTGAAAATAATACATGAAAATAAAATATAATTATAAATTTTTTTCATCCATCTATTTATCAACTTTAACTTGGTCAACTCTAAATGCTATATTAAATCTCTGAGAAGGCCTTTCTTGTAGGTTTCACTCACTCATCTATCAAACCAATTACACATGGAGATTCTTGGGAGAGTTGAATAAAAATTATAATCACTAAAATATCCATACCAATTAATTATATTCACATTAGAACAACTTATTTCATAGTGGGTCATTATTAAGGTTTTATAGATGGTTAACACTATTATTGGGGTTAATGATTGTTCATAAAGGAATGCCCCTCATTTCCAAAAATAATGATTGGATATCTTATATATGAACCTTACCAATATTTCCTCAACAAATTAGGTTCCCATTCAAAGGTTAGAGTGCCAATGAACATTTGAAAGTCCTTCTCATGTTCAGAACCTTTCAGTTTGTACACTCAAGAGACCTCAAAACAGTTTTCATGCCTTTTCTTGAAAAGTTTGACCTCAAAATTGGTCAACATATTTAGGTAAATATATAAAAAAATGCTCACATTCTCATTATTATCTTGAAATATGGATCTCATACCCTATTTGGCCACCATCTCTCTCTTTGCTTGCTTAGTCCTTAACTTGGAAATGACATTAGGCCTTGAAATTGACCTTCAAACCTATTTTTATGCACTCTCCACCTAATTTACATGATATAAAAACATATCACATGCTCAAAAAAATTAAAACATCCTTTATATTCCTTGGAAATAGGTCATGATGCCTCAATATGATAAGTAGGGTCTAGAGGTAGTCTAGTTGCATACTAGGTCTATAGGTCCTACCCATGTAGGTTCACTTTGAGACTCTCATGAGTGATCAAATGTCTCATATGCATAATAAAACAACCTCATATGGATTTTTGCATCCATATCATCAAGACATCATGCTCAAACCTTCTCATTATGACTCTTCATGCTATGACTAGGCTTTTCAAGTACTTAAAACCTGACACCTAACCTTAAAACACTTTTTGATGCTCTTATACCTTGATCATATGTCTTACATGATCCTCAAAAAAATTCATGCCTATCAATATTTCTATCAAATAATAAAATTCTTCAATGACCTCATGAACACCTTTCTTAACAACCTTTGACATCAATGACAACCTCAATGCCAAAATTTCAACAAGAAAAATTCTCAATAATCATACTACTATGGAACCTATATACATATAGATTATAATTGATTTAACTATTTTGGGAACATTAGAGCCTTATTCCTATTTTATTTAAGCATATGGGTTGACTAAACTAGTAAATAATATTGCAATAATTTAATCACTAATTTCTATAACTTATATTTTTAACCTTTCTATAAATAGAAATAAATATGGAAAAAATATGAATTATCTTAAGATGAATTGAAAAAACTATTGTAAGGTCTGATATTGGCTGTGTAGGACTGAGATAATGTCATAAATCAATATTTGGTTTTGGTTTTGTAAAAAGATAGGAGTGCCAAAATAAGACACCTTGGAGTATGACATTATTATCCTCTTCTACTACTATTATCCAAACTACTCATATAGATCTAAGTTTTCTAGGTTTTGTTCGCTATCCATATGTAAGCCTACTTGTAAATTCTCAAATGTTGAAAGTTTACATAACTCCTTGTAGAGATAATTTAATCTTCAAACCCTAGAATTCATTATGCTTTGATAAAACTTGAGAAAGAAATGGGGTTAATGTGTGTAAGATGTACTGAATGTGTATCCCAACCATGTTTCTAGGCACACTACGTACATACCAATAATCTAGAGAGGGATCAAGCCATATTTAGTTCTCCCACATGAATTTATTTTTTAAATAATGCAATGAGGATGCAAAAGTGCTAAATTGGGTGTGCTTGAGGTGGCTAAGGATTGGTGTGAGGATTTGGATATGTTTGTAGCTGTGTTAGATAGCTATATGTAGAGAATAGGGAAATTTACCTCAGTGGTTTTACTTATATTCTTACTTGCTTTGTAATATTTGTCAGCCTACTTCTAAATAAAATTTGAATGGGATTTTATAGAGATATATTGGTCATTGGTTGAATGTATTCATGCTAGGCTGACAATATGGAGGATTGGAACCAAAAGGAAAGAACCATTGGATCTCAAAATTCAATTGGATAAGAGCATCAAAATAAGACACCCTAGGGTTTAGTGCTATAGTCCACATTGGGCACTCCTATCCTATAGGTGTAGGACTTAGAGGATAGGATTGGGCTAAGAAATTTTTCCTAGTGAAGATGGAATGACCATATGAAAGGCTATGGATGACTAGGAATCAGTGAAAAGGTGTCTAGAAGGGTCATGAGAGAATGCAAGAAATACTTATGGTTTGGGTGTCAAAAACCAAACTCAAGCTACCAATTTTGACATTTTATTTGACTACATTTGCCCCCATTTTATTCTAGTGATGAAACAAAGTGAAATAATAGGATAAAGAAAAATTAGAAAGTATACTTGAACTTACTTGTAAGGGTGAAACTCATGAAGCTATGTGATGCTAGGTGTACATAGAGAGAACATGTCATGAAATGTAAATATGAAAAAGAAAATTAAGAGTAGATCAGTTCTTACTAGATAAATTATGTTAAAAATATACAAAAATATGGGTAAAAGAGAGAGGAAAAGAAAGGAATGAGTACACCTCATCAGGTATGTAAACCAATACAAAACCTATTGTGATGCTGAAGGATGTTAAGTATATATTGAATGATGATGTACCAAGAGTAATATCATGAATGGACCTGAGTGATCAGTTCCTTGAGAGTGGCTCAATATTAAAAAGGTTATCCCTTAGGCTCTATCATCACCCACTAAGTGAATCTATGTGATCATGCATGTGTTAATCAATGTTTAAAATATGTGTATAATACCTCTAAGTAAGTGTATCAAGAATAAAAAGGCTAGCTAGTCCTTTGGCTCTATTGTTGGCCCATGAAGTTAAGCTATGAACTGATTCTAGTATGAAATGTGTGTTGTATTAGATGGCTCCTAAAGCCCATGAATGTTTTGTAATATGACAATATGTCATGGTTAGTTGAATGTGTGTTAGAAAATATGACATTCATGGCCACTCAAAAAAGGTGAAGATTAGGCTATTATGAAATCCACTCTAAAACTGGGAAATAAGCTTATGTAGAAGCCACTCAAGAATGATACTAACCAACTATAGATGGAATAAGACACATGACTACTAAGAATACATGTGTAATGCCATAAATTATAAAGAAGAGAAAGAAAATGTGTCGTGCACTTTACCCCCAATCACTATTGTTTGTAACATGGATTATAATCAAGAAGTTATACCAATTTCCATATTTGAAATTTGAAGTGAGAGACATCATGTCATGAATGATGCCACCTATATATGGATTCTCTAAGAAAAAATATACTATAACTATTAATTCTAAACTAAATTGTTGTTGATAAAACTGTAATTGGTCTTACTTTACTATCTATTTCTAGAAATTTTTGTTTTTTTATATTTAAATATGAGCACCAGAATAGGGTACCCTACTGTCTAACACTATAGTCTAAACTTGGTGTTCTTTTCTTATGCTAGTTTTGAAGACTGTTATATAATTGCCATTGTCTATCTAGTCTTTTCTATATAGTTTGAACTCTAGTTGTTTTTATAAGTGTTCTAAAAACTAATTTTTGATTGGTTAGAGGATATGATCTTGATGATAAAAACCCATGTTTGTTTCCCCTCTTTTGAGGGTAGGAATGAAGACCTTGAAATGACTATCCTCGAAAGATAGAGAACTACAAGTGTGTTATGATGTAAAAATACATGATATAGTAATGATAATTGAAATGATGTCTCAATATATAAAACTGTTAGTGTTTTATAATGTTATATATTTTTATAGTTTTAATAATTTTTTTGGATATTTTTATAGTTTTGTTAATTTGTATGATTTATTATGTAAGATTTATTTTATTGTAAGTTGTCTTGAGACATATAGTGTTAGTGTTAGTGTTAGTGTTAGTGTTTTTATGATGCTATTAATTTATATGGTTTCTTTATTTGTTTATTAATTTATATGATTTATTATGTAAGATATTTTTTATCATTTATAGGGAGTAATATGTCAATGGCATTGCTCAATGTTGTATTTGTGAATATATGTTATGTATATGTAACTCTTATGTGGAAGTTGTGACTGAAATAATATATTATTTAAATGGTTGTTTTTCCTAACTAATAGTATGCCACATGGATTCTTATCACAAGAAGGATTAGTGCATTTGTACATTTACTATGTTGATAACATCATTCAGGTTTAATTATTTTATAATATGTTTATATATTAGTTTTTATTACACTAATGCTTATTAAAATTACTTACAAAGTATTATATTCTACCTTTTTAATAATGATGTCTGCATTATGGAGTTTGTGATGGATTTAATGTTAGAGAATTTATGTATTATTTGCATTTATTTTTTTATAGTCATTTAGATGGAATGGTCATTTTTCAAGGGTTTTTTAATTTAAATTTGACTATACACGTTATATAAACTATTTATAATGGAGATTTTTAGATCAATAGGGGTATGTCTAGATAGATGTAACAATGTAATAACATGTGTAATATAGTGAACTAGAACTAGAAGTCTAGTTAGTTATTAGTTGTCAAGGAGGTATGGAGCATGATATCCATCATGGCATCCAATAAATCAAGATAATGCATGATGTAGATCATGTCATTGTAAACAATTGAAAATCAAACAAGTACACAAGGCAAGAAACAAGAAGCATACAAAAGTGGCCAAGGGGACAAGAAAACAAGGGAGATGGGCACATGTCACTCAAATAAGGAATGTAAGCATACAAGGAATGTTCAAATGCCACATACACATAAAATTGAAATAAGCAACGTTGACACAAGGGACATAGGCACATAGAAAAGTACAAGTAAAGAACATTAAAAAATGTCCTAAGGCACACACAAGACATAAAATATGAATTGATAAATTCAATCATATCTAGCTATGCCAAGAAATAAATGAAAGCATGTAAATTTTGGAATTAAAATCACATCTAACTAATCAAATCAAGAAGTGAAAGTATGCAAGATATGTAGTGCACGACTAGGTATATGCTATGAAATAAACAAGTGCTATATACTATTGAGTGTAAATAGAATAATCTATGTAAGATAGTAGGTAATATACATTAACATGATAACTAGAGTGTGTGGTATAGGAATAACATAACTTGGATGGCGTAGTCATGTATAAGATGCCCCTAGTGGATAGATATATTGACATGTGTGTCAAATGTATGAAGTTAGATGCCCCCTCAATGGGTAAAGTGAAGAAATCAAGGATCTAAAAGTCACAACACACACTCAAATAAAATCAATGAAGCATGGTAATGTATAAAAATTGACAAATAATAGCATAAAATAGTAAAATGTAAATCTAGCATGGTAGTAGAAATTTAAAGCATGGATGATGCATACAATATAAATATTTTTGAATTTTTGAGTATTTGAATGTCTTTTTTATATTGTAGAATATTTGAATGTTTTCTAATTTTTGGAATAAGCTATGTGCAAGCAATCATAAAGAAACTATGTAAAATTAACACTGAGAATAAGTGATACTAACTGATGAGTCTTATGTAAGGCTCCCTATCATGGTGTCTTAAATTGAGGAGAGGGAATGTGCATGATCATGAAGCACAATGGAGAGGCTAAGACTATAATTCTAGAAGTTATGTATGTTGTAGATGCTCTAAAATATCTAAAATATAAACCAATTGTGGGGTCCCCTTGTAAATCTAAGAAGTGGATGAAATTGTGGGGTTCTTAGGGATCCATTTGGTGGTAGAATAGGTTCTTTGAGCATGTGCTCTATGTTTAGAGGAATGAGACCTCAATGATATTACCCTAGGTATGAACACTGTAGCTAGAAATTATCTAGAATCTTGAAATTATGGTTGCTCTAAAAGAGGCCTCTGTGGAAGTGTATGAACTCTCTATATTGGTAATGGAGGCCTTCATTATGTCTAAATATAAACTAGAGGAATAACTAAAATTAGTGAGGAAGTTAAAACTAGTGGTGAAGCTAAATCTAGTTACTGTAAAGTAGTAAATGGATCTAAAGTGGGGAGTGGTAAATCATAAAAAACTTCACCAACTATAACAACCCAATTATTGTGAATGAATTTCATACATATGTGAACTATAGAAGGTATTGCACAAATTTTCTAAATCTATGGTTGATCAAGCAAAATATCAAAAAGTCTTACACGAGGAATAATAGTAAATGGTGTGGCCACATGTGTTAGACCAACCTATAAAGGAAGTAAAATATCACCCATTAAACTCTTTATGTTCCCATTGAATCCATTAATAACTATGTTTATTAGGGTAATATCCTATTCTAAATATCCCAAATGCTGTAGTAATGTCATAATGCACATGTTCATGTTAGAACCATTATCTATGAGAACACTATGAATAAAATGATTATGAATGAAAGCTATGATAAAGAGTGCATGATAATATGAATCATCCTCAACTATATCATTCTCAAAGAATGAGATCAAAGGTCTAGCTAGAACTCTATAATTTTACACAACAATCACATTACTCAAAGGATGTGACTCAACTAAATGTGACCTATATGTAGCTGGTGGTGGATGTGAATGATATGCATGGTGAACACCTGATGTGTCCCATGTCTCCTATTTATAATGTTGTGTAAAAAGATCAGAGAATTTGTTTAGAGCCTTGTCTTGTGTTTGGTTTTCCTTTAGAGGCTCAATTAGAGTGCCAATATCAATATGATTACAATCTATCAAGTCATGTATCTTGTGTCTAAACTAATGCATATATTTATTATGTGTCTTGGTGCCTTGTGAAATTTCCAAAATTTAATATAATCATATCCCCATGGAAGAGGCTTTGTTGGATCAACTTCCCAAATAGGAAGGAGAGATATAATATTACATTCCAAAAGCTGATATAAAACTCTGTCTAGAGAAACTAATATATTGTTAATGGTTTTCCAAGGAGGTGATAATAAAAACACACATTGAGGGGGATCTAAACCTACATTGATTGTAGGTTGATTCTAAATTTTGTTATCATTGACCTTAAATTTATATGGGACTTTGTTGTTACTCTTGTTTATTGTTTTTGATATACTTGTATACTTGTGTTTTCATATTGAAATTAATTTGACTTCCCTTTCCTTTAATGAATGACATAACTCAGTGAAGGAAGATAACCTTTTGAACATTATTGATTCATAAAAAATTGGTCATCTTAAGTCAAGATAGTCTTATATCAAAGAATATAATTTGTGAGAAACTCATTTGACCTTTGTTTCTATTGTGAAACTTGGGCATAGGAAACCTTATCACCACTGTTAATGCTAAAATGAGCTAAGAACATGTCAAATAAAGGATTGAATGCATTGATGAACTGATTTGATAGACTATAAAACCATTATAAAGCATAATCCTTTAGACTCTATGAAAATAGCTTGGTTAATAGCCATTCATTTGGCACATAGTCCAAGAATGTTATGTGAAAATCTCTCAAATGTGTCTCTATATCACTATTACCATCATATAGAGTGAGCTTAGGTTGAACAAAACCTAGTGGCAAGGGTTTAGAAGTAATATGATGTGCTAATGGTGTATGTAGTAGAGAAAAAGAATCCAAGGCCTATGTTGGTTTAGAAGCACCTTACTCAAAATGTAGCACCTTGGATTGAAGATATTTTATCTCTTGCATAAGGGCAACCACATCAACAGACAAAGATGTAATAACTATAGTTGGTGGTGGCATAAAGGAAGGTTGGGCTACTGTAGGGATTGTTGAGACATAGTTTCCCCCATAGTGTCATTTGCAATTGGATGCTCTGTGGTTTGAGAGGATTGACCATTGTTTGATTTTTTTTTTTCTATTCTTGTATTATTTTAAGCATATCATATTTCATGTCAAGGTGTTTAGTTAAGATTTCTTGAAGTTACATTTTATTAGTTTCATCAAAACCAATATATTGGGCCATTATTAAAGTATGAAAACAAATTGAAAATTGATTTATTTTTTTTAATAATTTGTAACAAGAAAAGTGCTATGGAAGGAAAATACTGAATATAGTAAATGTAAAGTCCTAAAAACAATAAATGAGAAAATATATAAAAAGGATATGAAGCTTATAAACATGTAAGGTGATACCTCAAAAGTAATGGGACCTAGTATATGTAACTAGGTTTTGAAAAATGTTTTTTATAAAAAAATTACTATGAAATTTTAAAAAATAATGTGAATTTTTTTATTTAAATATGAAATTAAAAAATAAAAAAAATATTGAAAAAAGTCATGAGTTAAAGGGACCTAGTATATGCAACTAGAGTTTGAAAAAAAATGTTTTCTAGAAAAAAAAAATTACTATATTTTTTTAAAAATTAATGTGATTTTTTTATTAAATATATAGGTAAAACATTAAAAAAAGTTGGAAAAATTATGAAGGAATTTTCCCTAGGGATTCTAGGGTTTTAATGTGCAAATGAAGTAAGTCAAGTTCACCAAATGATTTAACTATTTTGGGAATATTGGAGTCTTATTCCTAATTTATTTAAGGGTCTAGGTTGACTAAATCATTAAATAATATTTTAATAATTTAATCAATAATTTTTATAATTTATTTATATTTTAATCTTTTTATAAATATAAATAAATATGGATAAAATAAGACTTATCTTAAAATGAATTAAAATAACTATTCCAGGATTATATATTGGTTGTGTAAGACTGGACATTGTCCCAAATTAAGATCTAGATTTAATTTTGTGGAAGGATAAGAGCACCAAAATAGGACACCCTAGAGTCTGGTGTTGTTGTCCTCTTTTTCTATTATTGTCCAAATTGTTGAAAGAGACTTGAGTTTTCTAGGTTTTATTCCCTATCCCTGTGTGAGCTTGCCTATAAAATCTCGACCACTAAAAGTCTATGAAACTCTTTATAGATCTAATTTAATATTCAAACCCTAGACTTCATTATGCTTTGATAAAATTTTAGAAATAAGGGGCGTTAGTGTGTGTAAGATGCATTGAATGTGTGTCTACACCCCTTGTATAGGCACCCTGCCTACATACTAATACTCTAAAGAGGGTTAAGCCATATGTAGTTCTCCCACTTGATGTTAATTATGAAATAGTGTAATGATGATACAAAAATTCTAAAATAGTGTGTTTGAGGTGGCTATGGACTAGTGTGAGGATTTGGATATGCTTGTAGCAATGTTGGATGATTGTATGCAGAGGATAGGGAAATTTGCCTCAGTGGTTTTGCTTGTATTCTTGCTTGATTTGTAATATTTTCCAACCTCCTTATAAATGAAATTTGAATGGACTTTTATAGAGATTTAGTAGTCATGGGTTGAATATATTCACATTAGGATGACAAGATGAAGAATCGGAACCAAAAGGAAATAACTATTGGAGATCAAAATGTAATTAGATAAGAGCACTAAAATAGTACACCCTAGGGTCTCACACTATAGTCCAAGTTGGACACTCATATCCTATAGGTAAAAGACCTAGGGGGATTGAATTGACCTAGAAAATGTTACCTAGTTGAGGTGGAATGATCATCTGGAAGGCTACAGATGATTAAGAATCAGTGAAAAGGTTTTTAGAAGGGTCATGAGAGAATGCAAGAAATACCTATGGGGTGGGTGTGACAAACCACACTCAAGATACCAATTTTGAGATTTTATATGACTACTATAACCTTGACTAAACATTTTTTTTTATTTTAATGGTTGGTCATGCCATTTGGCTTAACTAATGCAAAATAAGCATTCATATGGATGATGAATGATGTTATCAATCCATTCACCACTTAATTTTTTAATTTTAATTTGATGGCATAATATTCTTCATTAAAACATGGGATGATCATATACACCATTTATAGAGATGATTTAAACTATATAGAAGCATATGGTGTATGCAAACATGGGAAAATTTTCATTTTTCATATGATAAATAGAATATCTAGGATACATTGTAGATGAAAAAGGAGTGTATATGGACATAAAAAAATTCATGTCACCCAAGAATATCCACAATACAATAATCTCATATATATTCACAACATGGGAATTGTTTTTCATTTTCCATGTGATAAATACAATATTTTAAATTAAGTTATTGATTCACAAGGAGTGCATGTAGACCCAAAATAAATTCAATTCATCCAATAATAAACATAATCAATTAATCTCATAGATATTCAAAACTTATTGGGATTTTAAAATTTCTACAAGAGGTTTATACTTGGTTTATCTCATGTGACTTAGCCTTTGAATAAAGTTATTAATGGTTGTGCTAAAGAAATTTTTATCTAAACAACTAAAAAAAAGAAAGCATTCATGTAACTAAAATGCAGACTATGTTCCACACTAATAATTATGTTATTGTATCTTAAAAAACCATTTTATACTAATATCGATGCATTATATTACATAATTGGAGTAATCCTCACTCAATATGGTGATTGGGTTTCTTACCACAAAAAAAATATCACCACATTAGTAATAAATTACCCAACATATGATCATGAGATGTTATTATTTACACATGTAAGCATTGGAAACAATATATATTAGGTAAGGATAATATTATCCATAAATATCATAAGATGATTCAATTTTTGTATAATCGAAACAATTTACAACAAGAGAGGCATCAAACATGGTCTTCTTTTCATTGATAGTTCCATTTGAACATACAATATAAAAATAGAAGTGTTAATCTAGTCATAGGTTGTCTGAGACATAACAATTCAATCTCTTCTTTATATAATTTCATATGGACATGAAGTAAGTATATGGTCATAATTGTATCCATATGAAATGTATATTTTATATATCTATCAAAATTTATTTTGTAGTAATTAAACTCAATATTTATACTTATAATAATGACTCCTATATCACCTTTGGCACTTGTGGATTATTATATAGGTAGAGAAAGATAAAATACTAAGGGAGGCTAATATCAATAATTTTGGAGGAAATTTTGTAGTTTAAGAGACTTTAAAGATGTTATAGGAGTACTTTTTTATGAACACACTTGAGGGAAGATGTTGAAAAATACATCAAGTCATGTATAACATATGCAACTGCTAAATTGGTAAGAAATAAGAAAGGTTTGTAAAACAATATATTTGTATGGACTTCATCTCAGGATTACCTATTGAAAATCATAGTAATTATTGTTTTTATGGAGTAATTGATAGTTTTTCAAAGATGGGAATTATAATACCTTGTCAACAAGTAAGTTTAATTATATAAACATATCTATTATACTTTAAATATATCTATATACAATTTGGAAACCCATAAAATATCATTTTTGAAAGAGATACAAGGATTTTGAGAAATAACTATAAAACATTTTCATTTATGATAGACACAAAATTTTAAAAATCTAGTGCATTTCAACCATAGATTGATGGATATATGGAATAAGTAAATAAGATGTCAATGCATCTTATTAGAGTGTACAATTCAAATAAAAAGTGTGTATGAGAGTAAAAGTTGAATTTCATTTAGAACAACCATAATAGTATTGGGGTTGAATCTAAGGTCTCAGGATAAAACAAATGCACTATCTGAGTGATCACATGACCCAAGTAAGTGCATACCATAATTTAGTTAAAATCAAAATGAAATACAATAATATTTCACAAGTAATCATAGATAAAAATAAATCTTCCATTTATAAATATCACAAATGTGATAATTACAATTAGGATAGTTATGATAAATCCTATACAAAATGTGGTCAACATACCCTCAAAATATAATAGTAACTCATCCATAAAAGGTGGTCAATAGAGAAAATAATAGAGGAGTAATTCCCATACCATAATATCTAGTCAAGGGAGTTACTTCCCAGTCATCTAGTCAACCTATACAACTAAGAAAGATTCTACATGAAAGTATGAAAAATCCAAGTGAGGGAAAAAACTCATAATAAATAAATATGGAAAGAAAGAAAACTCCTACACTAACACACCCCATAAGCACACCTTAGGTGTAAAATGTAAAAAATGGTCCTGAAAACTAGATCTAATGAGGTACTGATGTACAAATTAATGTATCATAAAGTAGAGGAAAGGACAAAACTCATAGGATAAATCCCCCTCCCCCACCCAAAAGAAAATAGAGACATAAAGAGGAGGCTAGAAGGCCCCTCAAGAATATGATGTTTGATTTACATTTTAAGGGATTTATGCATATTAAAACCCTAAGTTATTAAAAGGTTGGAACATTAAATAAGGAGATAAATATGTATTAAACACAACCACTAATATTTAAAATAATTAACCTAATATGATATTTATAAAAATAATAATGAATGATACAAATCAATACTTACCTAGAAATAGACTAAGACAAATGATCTAGAATTTAAAAACTAACACAAAAGTTGATCAAGGTGTTGTAAACATAATTCCTCTTGAACAGTAACTTGGTTATTTGGATATTAGTGTATTTCACTAGTTTCTTCTATTATGCATTAGAGTACTTGTGAAAGGATTGATGTGATCTTATGTGAGTAATTATGTTTGAGTCTGATAGGTTGGTTCTTGTGTGAACAAAACCTAATTCACTGTATGTGACCTATTTTGGATTAATTTTGTATGCAAACCCTAGATCTCCATTTTTTATGGTATTGAGTGGCACAAGTATCAAAAGTGTGTTGCTAGATAGGTAGGTTGGATGTCCTCAACACTTCATTTTTTTGAGATTTTCCTACATACCAATACCTTGAGAAGGGATTAAACTTGATATATTTCTCTCAATCTAAGTATTGGTGCAAGATTAAGTGAATGCAAGTGTGAGTGTCAAATTGAGTTATTTGAGTGAATATTTAGACTAAAATTTTGAATAAATTAAGGTTAGGACTATTTTAGATGGCTATATACATAAGTAGGGAAAAATAGGGATCAATGAACTTGATTTTCATAATTTATTTTTGATTTTATTTGTATCTAAATTAAATTTGGTAGGTAAAGGAATAAAATTCATGTGTTTATATGGATCTTATTCTTGTGAGGACTGTGAAATAGACCTAGAATGACACTGAGTGTCTTTAGAATTGAAAATATATCTGTTGGGGTTTAAATTATGAAAGTGACACTAGTATGGTCCCTTGGTAACTAACATAGTGCATTACTATCCAAAGGGGAGTGCTAGTTTCCATTGCAAAACTTGAGGCACTAGGGGCCTAGATCCTTAAGGGAAGATTTGCGATTGATTTTGGTTTGTCTAAGGATGTTTAATTCTGGCATAAGAGTTAGATATGGGTCAAAATAGGCTCTAATATAAGTTTATGGCTAAGATAGGGTAGGGTAGTGTCAAGTGACACTCATTGCACCCAAGTGACATTTTATATGACTAAATTTTACCCCCCTTTATTATATAAATACAAAAAATAAAAACTATAAGGATAAAGGAAAAGTAAGTGTACCTATACTTACCTAAGAGGCAAATCCATAAAATCTAGGTTTGATTATGTGCAACATGATCTATTACATATCCTATAAATAAAACATGGACGATTCAATCCTTACTTAAGAGATATCAAAAGAAAAGACAAAATTGACTAAAGAGATAAGAGAGAGAGGAAGGAATGAATACGCCTCACTTGGTATGTAAAATAATGCAAAAACATGGTAACATCATGTGTGTGTGTGTGTAACTAGTGATCAAATTAATGAATATCTTGGGTTGAGTTGACTTTCTCAATATCCATGTGTGGATGGATCAAGAATTCATTTAGTTTTTAATCCATCATTTCCAATCCATACTGATGGATCTTATACTATGAATAACTTGGATAGGATTGATGTGTTGTCTAACCCTCTTATGTAGGTGGCTCAAAAGCTAAAGTAGGTTATGACTCCATCATTGCCTATGCATGTAAACTAAATGCATATGTGACCAAAACTAAAAATATGTAATGTTATGAACTTGTAATAGGGTGGATCTGAGCCCACTCAGAAATTATGAAATGTAAAATAGACAATGGTCCTCTTGGTCCCTTGGGAATGTACCTCAGGGGCTATGCAAAAATGTCAATTGATGTAGATATAATAAGGCATTAATCAGATGTGAAACTTAGTGAAATGGTGTCTAAAGTATATAATGTGGATAATTACATGAAGTTGTCATTATTTCCAAGATAAGCTGGTGTAAAATTGATCATGTGGAAATAATGTGTCATGTACATGCCCCCAATTTTATTATCTATGTTTAAAAATTATAGACTAAGTTATGGAAATGTGTTTGTGTATATCTAAAACTAAAATTGGAGTGATCATGCCATACATGATGCACCCAATCTGAGAAAATTAGAATGATTATCTAAAAATTTGAGAATAATTTGAGCACAATTGATAATTTGTGATTAATATTAAGAAAACCTAGACTGTAACTATTGTGTTCTTCTATTAAATCTAGATTTTCTTATTTCTAAGGATACTAGACAGTAGTGCATTTTCTTATATAGTAGCACACCAAACTAGTGTCCTATATGGTGTGCTAGTATCATTTTTATTATTTTTTACCAAATTGACTTTGATCTATGTCTAACTATTTTCCATCATGTTTTATTGATTTTGAGCACTATAATATATCTTTGTGTGCTAAACACTATGTTATGAGTACACTAAGATGCTCTGATCTCTATTATAAAACTTTATAAATGCATACTCTTTTTAGGGGATATTTTGTACCTATGTAAGAACTATCCTCAATATAAAAAATATACATGATGTGTGTTAAGATGAAAACATATGATATATGAATGATAAACCAATGTGATATGTATAAATGACATCATAATGTAAACTAGATTAATCATAAGTTGGTAATGTATGATGAAAGTCATATATAGCATTCATAAGGCTGTTAAGATAGATATAACAATGTAAGAATGTGTATTAATTTCATAATCTAAGAATAATCTATGTAGACTACTTGAGAGGATAGGGTATGATATCCATCAAGGCAACCAAAAAGGAAGGGGAGATGCATAAGAGCACTAATGGCATCACAAACTGAGTATTAAAGTAACAAGTGACAAGTGTCAAATCCATGACACATACATGAAAGCATACATACAAACACAAGGCACACAAAGTAGGACAAGGGGACATAATATAAGGGACATGGGCACATGTCACTAAATTTGAAAAAAATAACACATATAAGGACACATTAAAGTGTCCACATATGCAAACATCATGTACATTTGGCTTAGAGCCACATGGATGGACACGTTTAAATGTCCACATACACAATCAATAAAGCACATGTTAAACAATACACCTAATAAATCAAATGGATTAAATTCATAAAACAATGTCATATTTAAATGTCCTAAAGTAGATGTAGAAACAAAGAGACATAATCAAATCTAAATCAGGAAAGATAGAAATGAAAGTATGCATTAACATGTGGTACAAATCCATATAAGATCAAAGATGTGCATAAGCTAAGTATATAGTAGTGGTAGTTAGAAATAATTATGTATAGCATGGGATGATCAATATCAAGGTATAATCAAAGCCAAATCTATGATATGGAGTATATAAATATGTAACTTGGAAAATTAGAATCTATGTAGTATTATTCCCCCAGTGGGTGAATATATCAATGTTAAAACTATGTGTGTACCAACAATGGGTAGATAGTAGAAAATATATATTTGTGTGATATACTTGAGTTTTGTAATTATCTACAAACACTCAAAAAAAAATTAAAAATACATGTATCATTAACTAATTATAATAAAATGGATATCATATGTAGTACTTGGTAGCTAGTAGGAATGTAAACATGGAAATGCATACAATCTAAAATTTGTAAAATTTGATCAAATATTTAAATGTTTTTCATATTTTGAACATATTATATGATTTTTAAATTTGTTTAGTATAATTTATGTAAAAAAATTCATGAAAATGAAATTATATATAAGGATAAATTTAACATAGATTATGTACAAGAAGCATGATAAATGAAACTATGTACAAGAAAATTAGGGGTAAATTAAATTGTGTATAACTAGGATAGAAATGAGAAAAACTATGTACAAAGAGAGTGATATGGATAATAAATTGTGTGCTATCAAGGTGTGGTGCTATAATCCCAACATGTCATCTATGGGATGCCTCTATGTAACATAAGTGGCATCTTTTCTTTTTGAATGGTTTGCATCATAATAATATGAGTTGTTTCAGTCATCTTATTTGTTTTGATTAAAAATGTTAGGATTATTGATTGGATCTTTCTATATACATAAAAATTTAGAAATGTTTAATAGCTACTAATACTCCCTTTTTTTGTAGGAACCCATCGAGTCTCAATCTCTTTGAGTGCATGCCTTAAAGGGTGCACCAACAAAGGGGTGGGTAGACCATTAGTGCTTTTCAAGATTGTTTTCTCTTTGAATCATTCCTACCATTATTATAAATTATTTAGAGTTTACAATTCATATACCTCCTATGATTCCTAACTAAAATCCTGAAATATGGCTATTTTTTAAATCTTAGAATCCTGAAATATGGCTAAGTCTAAAATCCTAGAACCCTAAAATATGGCTAAGTTTGAAATCCTATTGGACCCTCCAAAATCTAGAATTTACATTATAACTCTTAAAGGTCTAAAACCAATCTCAAAAACTATAAATTTATAAATATAAAATATAACTAAAAGTATAAGAAACTATATGCCTTAAATTTTTGTTTTATATTGATACTACCTATTTTGACCTGTTTCCCTACTATTTTGACAAAGCCATCTTTGTTATTCTAATTTCCTACTATGTCAACCAGAACCTATAGAGTTGAATAGGATGAATATGTGATTTATACTATATTTATAGGTTTAAAAAAATATATGCAGTTAACCTAGCCAACCCCATTGGGAATTCAATGCATGTTACAAAATACTATTGGTCTAACCAACCTATTTTGAAAACCTAATGGCTCTATTTTTCGCCTACCATGGTTGAACGAATATAATTTATTATCTAAAATTATGGAAGGAATTATGTTTATATCAATCTATATATACCCCTCTTTCAACTCATTTCCAGTAGAGAAAATCATTTATTTGTTCTTTTTTTAATCTACAATTCTTCCATTCTATTTAAGAAGTTATTGCTTAGGGTTTCATGCTTCTTGGAGGAGAACCTTTGTCTTGTGAAAGATTGAGATTCACTAGGATTTTCTTGGCTATAATATAGTCCATTTTCCATACTTAACTTCTGAAACAATGTACACCAACCTCTTATAAAACACCATTAGCCAAGGGAGATGTTGAGGCTCAATGGGTTCATCTTCAAGGTAATTATTCCTAGCTATTACTCCTATATTTTAGTAGATATATTTGTATGAATAATGGATAATGAATGTATTATGTCCCCTTTATTATAATTAACTATACATTGACTTGATTAGAGTTTCACTTTTCAATTTTGTTGTTTATGTTTATCCCCCATTTGTCCCACAAGATTTAGTGAACACTAAATTAGATTTAATTTATTATTAAAAATATTAGACCTAGTGACTAGAGGCTTTGAGACCCTTTCTATCCATATTATATGATAAGAGATGAATTAGGTAGGTTTAATAGATCCATAATGGTCCAATTATCTAAGTATCACTAGTGAAATAGCTAGTTGATTTATCTTCTTCGACTTAAGATTATTTTGTAGATCGACATCACTTTCAGTTTCATACATTTTGGTCAACCCAATGTGAATGTAACCATTGAATATATATTTTTTACTTTTATTTTATCGATAGTCACCTTGATTGACCCTATTCACCTAGTTTAACATTTTCTGCATAGGTTTTCAAACTAGGTCGAGTATGTTGACCTAATTTTATAATCATTTGTAGGTGTTTCTTTTGTTGTCAACTTGGTCAAGCTAGTTCACCCAAATTCATAGTCTTTTAATAAGTTATTTGTCCACAATAAATTAAGGAACTCAATCATGTTAGTTGAACAATTCATTTCTATAAATTTTCACTTTCATTTTTAATAAACTAAGTCATTCTATCCATCCTAGTTTATTTTATATTTTTTTTAAACTTTCACCATTACTTTCAAAAAACTAAGTTATTCTGGTCAACTTATTTCATTTTATGTTTTTTTTAAATTTTCACTTTTAGATTCATCAAACTATGTTATTCTAGTCAACCTATTTCATTTTTTGTTTCTTTCAAAAAAACACTTTCAGGCAACTAACAAAAAACTAAGTCGAGTTGGCTGATCCAATTCATTTTCTCAATTTTTAGGTTTTCCCATCTATAGGATTACATCAAGCAAGACAACTTAGTTTTGGTTCCATATAATGAGATTTATCAACTAATTATGTCAACCCTGTTGGGTGATTATTTTGTCAATCGGCTAACTAATGAGCAAAACAGGTCTCTTCAACCACATATAGGAAAATTGGTCAGCTAGATGTGCAGGTTTACTACATTAAAAAGGGACAAATCTCTCCTCTCATCAAGGGGAGGTTCCTTGTAAATATGCAAGAGCTATACACTATATATATAAGCAAAAAATAACACTCAGGGATAGGATAAACCATCCATCTCTCTTTTTTTAGAGATGATGTTCACAAATCAAAGGAGTAATCCTGATGAAATGATAGAAGGCACTCTTCTTTCAGAAGTGTTGTTCAACAGACAAAAAGAACCTTTTAGGTGGTGACAAGTAACTGTAACAAGGCATAGTAACATAACATGATGAAATGCAGCACAAAGTCTCCACCTCAACTGCCAAAGAGTAAAAAATGAAGGAAAATGAGGGCACAAAGTCATCCCAAGATCCTTTACACAGAAATAGAATACAAAGGATAATGAAGGCACAAAGTCCTCCCAAGATCCTTTACATAGTAATAGAAATAAAACACACTAAAGGCAATTATGGGGGCACAAAGTCCCTCCATAGTTGGCTTCAGGACACCTTTCTGATTATTTTCAGTAATTTTGCTTATTCAATTAAATGGACAAAAATTATTAAGGAAATAGACATAAGAACAATTTCCCCAACAACCAAGCTATTCCAGCATAAATTTAGAGAAGTCACTTGTTTTCTTATTCAAATAATGAAATATGATTAACAGTCTGAGCTCAAAGTCTCAGTAATGCCTTTCAATTTGAGCAGAGTTTTGTTTCTGATAACAGAGAGAGATCTCCTATAACAATAAGAGAGAGTATAATATATAGTGCTCTACGAAAGACTTGGGCACTTTGTTTCACAAAAATGTCTTATGATGCATTCAATGCCTTTAATGCATTTTAAATTCTATCCATGAGCTATGCTAGAATCTAGCATCAGTTTTTGATATGGGTTACTTGATGTGTTTCCTTATGTGTGCATAGTTGTTCGTTCTAATCAATGCAAAAAAATAGGACGTGACATTGAATATTTGCACTCTTTCATGCCACCTGGTGGACTACTTGACATTCTAGAAACATATCCTATACACAGATATCTTTTTATCTTTATCCATCATTCCCCCTTTCCTTCTTGTATCTTGTCCTTATATGTATGATCTAAGCCCTCAGGCTATCTCTTTGGCTAGTCCCTAAATTTGTTTATAGGGTCTATGCTTAATCCTACAATGATCAACAGTTATTTCATTGCCACAAATTTGATGTCTTTAGGTCTGTCATTGTTTGAAAGCCAATGGATAGTTGGCTACCCTGAATTTGAAAGCTATGGGCCCGTCATCCTCATTAGCAATTCCTTCATGTCTTTCCTACTTGCTTTGGCCATTTTTTGCTAATCTCAACAAATGACATGTGGCACCTTCCACTATGAAACAGGTGAGGACACTTGGCAACATCCACTTAACTTATAGAAGCTATAGATCTCTTTTGAGAGTCCTACTAAAATGACATGTGGCAGCTTCTGCCAAGCTCCTAGAAACACTATAGAAACATTTGGGACTTTTTTGGATCTATGCAGATGTAGACACTTGTCACAATCTGTTGAGATTTTTAGAAACAATATAGAAACATTGGGACTCATTTGGACTCAGATGGATGATTACATGTGGCACATTCTTATCAGGTTTAGTTACTCACCTAGGATCCACCAGAGTCTTTATGACATAAAAGGAAGAAGCTACGGATGTTGACACTTGGTGGCCTTTACTGAGCTTTTTAAGAGACACGTGGTGTCTTTCACTACTTTGTAGAAAAACGTATTAAAACCTTTCATTTTCACCACTTGGCATATTCAATGGGACTTTGAGAGAATCCTATTGAAATAATCTTTGAAACTTATTAGCAACCTGAGACGTGGATGTAGACACTTGTCACACTCCATTGAGCTAGAACGAGACACATGGCATGTTTTGTTACTTTGAAACTTATTGGAAGCTGAGTCCCAGCAGATGACACTTGGTAGCTTCTGCTGCACTTTTGTAACTTACCTTGGGTCCACCACAGTCCTTACTTAAATAATGAAATAAAAGTAAGGAACTGCAGAGTTTGACACTTGGCAGCCTCCACTAAGCTTTTTAAGGGACACATGGTAACTTCTATAGTTTTGAGAAAAGAACATAGAAACCTTCTAAATTCACCACTTGGCACCTTCCATGAGACTTAGAGATGAGCTTATTTAAATAAGCTATGAAGCTTATAGAAACTTGAAGCCTGGATGTAGACACTTGTCACAATCTGTTAAGTCATAACGGGACATAAGGAAGAAATTGTGGATATTGACACTTGGCGACCTCCATCAAGTTTTCCAGATGACACATGGCATGTTCCACTACTTTTTTGAAACAAATTATAATGTGTCCTAGTAGGTGACATGTGGTATCTTCCACTCTTTTGTATTTTTCTTTTGAGCACTCCTTTGAACCACTAAACTATGAAGCGTTTGAACTTGATAAACTTTGACAAAGTGCTTGACTCTTTGAAGCTTACCAATGAACCCTTTGGTTGAACCTTGGCACTGAACCAATCTTGAAATTGCATAAGTGTTTTAGAGCTTGTTTATTTCCTATAGATCTCATAGAAATCAACCTATAGAGTCCATAGATTCAAGTTCATAGATATGAGCCTGCGAAGTCCATAGTTTGAAGCCTGTAGAATCCATAGTTTTTTAGGAAAGTTTTGAAAAATGAAGAACTTGAATGCTCAGAATAATGCTTTTAAAAGGGGAGAGAGGATTTTGGTCTGTTGAACCAAAATAGTTCATATGTTATCTCAAAAATGAGTTGACATTTTTGGGGACAAGAACTAGCTCCAGTTGGGGAACTTCCTTCAATTGAAAACTTGGAACATCTGAGAGGAGTAGAAAGTAGAATCTCCAGTGCCTTGAAGTATGCCATTGGGCTATGGATTCATGCTACCCAAAAATAAAGGTGACAAAAACAAAATTGAAAGCACAAAAATAGAACTAAAGAATATACAAATATACATATGTACAAGTTGATCTTATCTAATACTTCATAGATTGAAGTGCTTCAGATGTTGCCCACTGTGAAGTAATGAAAAGGGCATACCATCTTGGTATTTCAATAAAACTATTTTCACCATTGATTT
Source organism: Torreya grandis (assembly GCA_037957365.1). Classification (NCBI taxonomy): domain Eukaryota; kingdom Viridiplantae; phylum Streptophyta; class Pinopsida; order Cupressales; family Taxaceae; genus Torreya; species Torreya grandis. The sequence goes on from JARHVA010005778.1 coordinate 851,242, forward strand.
GATGAATATTAAATGGGCCCCTCCAAAGGGAGTTGAACTTCCCATGCATCCCCTTTGGTTCTCTTCTCTTATCCCACTGCAGGACTTGATCTCCAACTTGGAAATCACAATTTGCCTTTTGGTCGAATAGTTTCTTCACTAGAATTTGATGGGCAGTAATTCAGTCCACCACCATAGTTTTCTACTCATCCAACTTAGTCAAGAACATTATCCTCTTATCAAGGGGGATTTCATATGTCTGATCTTCAATTGCCTTAGCCAATTTTAATGCTAGCAATTCTAAGGTGATTGGTATCTTAGCATTGATACCATAAATAAGTTAGAAAGGAGACATACCAATTTCCCTTTTTAGTGTAATTATATTTGCTCAAAAAGCATCAACCAATGCTTTATGCCATGTCCTTTGGTTTTCATCCACCAGCTTCTTGATGATAGTCATCAGGTTCTTGTTATTTGATTCAGCTTGGCCATTCCCTTGTGGAAAGTAATCAGAAGAGTGAGAGAGGGTGATACCATAATAAAAATAGAACTGAGTAATCTCTTTGGAAGTGAAATAAGCTACATTGTCTATGACAATCTTATTTGTGACCCCAAACGTGGAAATAATATTCTCCTTGAAGAAATTGCACACTCTTCTAAAGTAGCATGCTTGGTTGGGATAGCTTCCACCCACTTGGTGAAGTAGGTAGTTGTTTTAAGGACATAATTATGTCCAACACGTGAAGATGGGTTTATTGCTCCAATAAAATCAATTCCCCATTACTGGAATGGTTCCTCTATGACCACTGGCTTGAGAGGCAGGGCAACCAGCTTGGGTTTTCCAACAAACTACTGGCACAGTTCACATTTTCTTACCCACTTATATGCATCTTGGAAAAGAGTTGGCCAATAATACCTAGCTCACAAGATTTTATGGGTAGTTATAGAAGCAAAAAAATATTCTCCACAGGCTAGATTGTGGAAAGATTTTAAAAGTTGGCTTTGCTGCTCTTTGTCCACACAGCGAAGGAACACTCCATCAAGGTTCCTTTTGTATAGGCCATTATCCCAAAGGACAAAATTGGCAGCTTTCAACTTGATAGTCCTCCTTTCTTTATAAGATAGGTGAGTAGGATACTCACCATAAGTAAGGAAATGAGCAATACCTAAATACCACTCATTCATGGTGGAGACAAAGAGGACTATTGATGTGTCTTCCACCTCTAGTTCTTCATGCTCTGTTTCTTCTAGTTTGTTATCAGTAATTAATTGACATAGGCCTTTTCCCCATACTAGCTTTGTTAGCTTGATGACAAGATCAAAATCTTGGATCTTTGCAATCTAATTTTCTCTTTTCATCCCAAAATCTTATTGAGTTAGTATGGATTTGATTGTGGTATCAGGAACCAAGGCAGTAGTGTGAGAATTCAAGATGTAGAAGCGGAAATGCTTGACTGCCTTCACCACTACATAAACATGCTTCTCCATGTTTGAGTACTTCAGCTCATGAGATTTAAGAGGACAACTCATGAAGGAAATGGGAGATTCCATACCTTCTTTATTTTATTGAACTAGAATTGCTGAAAGCATGTGTTCAGAAGCATAATTGTATATGATGAAGTCTTTGTTGTAGTCTAGACAAACTAGAATTGGGGCATGGGCAATGGCTATCTTGATATCCTCAAATGCTAACTTGCCTTCTTCAGTCTAGCTAAAGTTGGTCTTTCCCTTCATCATGTTTACAATGTGTCGAGTCTTCTTAGCAAACTCAAGAATGAATCTTCATAAAAAATTCACCTTTTTGAAGAAAGAATGAACAACAGTCTTACTTTTAGGAAAGGTAATCTCTTGGATAGACTTGACTCTATTTCAGTCAATCTTTATTCCTCCTTTAGACACAATGTGTCTAAGAAGTTTCCCTTCTGTTACTCTAAAAATTGACTTCTTGGGGTTCAAGGAAATGCCATTCTAGTGGTAGCAATCCAACACTTGTTGCAAGTGGCGTATATGATCCAGATGATGCTTAGAAAAGATGGTCAAGTCATCAAGATAAACTATAATGAACTTACCCATCTCATCCTTGAAAGTAAGGTCCATTGCTCTATGAAATGCAGTGCCAACATTTCTCAAGCCAAAAAGCATCCTTATATATGCAAACGTGCCTCAAAGTGTGGTGAAGGCAGTCTTGTGTTGGTTTGCTTCACTAACTTCAACTTGATTGTATCCTGAGAAGCCATCTAACATTGATAACATCTCTGAGCCAGTCACTATCTGAAGCACTTGATCCATGATGGGAAAAGGATAGTTATCCTTTAAAGATGACTAATTTAGATTTTTGAAATCCACACGGATATGAATTTTTTCATTCTTCTTCCTCACAGGGACTATGTTAGCAATCCATAAGAAATGATGGATTGAAAAAATTATCCTAGCATTTAGTATTTTTTGTATCTCAGATAGGATAGTACCTGATATCTTTAGATTATGCTATCAAAAATTTTGCTTGTAAGGCACTAAATCATCTTTGAGAGGAATTTCATGGTGAATTTCCTCAGGCTTGAGTGACTTTAGATCATCATAAGAGTATGCCAAAACATCCATGTAATGGTGAAGCAGGTTAGTAAATTTGAGTTTCTCCTTCAGAGTACAACACTTCCCAATGTTCACCATCTTAGGATTTTCTTGGGTACCCAAATTTATCTAATCAATCTCCTGGGAGGAGTTTGAATTCAGTTTTTACTATTTGATGAACCTATCATGCTTGTCAAATAGTTTCTCAAGAGAAACCCGTCCTTTGGGAATTTTATTCCCTTTTAGCTATAGGAATTCTTCACCTGCATTTGAATTCATTTTAGGATCTGATTCGAGTTTTTGGAGATTACTACGTTTAATGTAAAAATGTTTGAAGCTATATTTTTGTTCCAAAAAGGCAATGATTTGATTTTCACCATTGAACACTTGCTAATGGTTGGCATTATTGGGCACACATGGTTGAAACACCAATTTGATAGTGTACATGTTTCCTTTAAAGTCTAGATGAGGAACTAAGAGGGTTGCTGAAATAGCTAGTGTATTAGCTTGGTCATTAAATTCCTTGGGTATGGTAGAAATGCTAAATGAATCAAATATTTCAATTTGACCCCAGACTAGATTGTGGTAATTGTGTAATCTCTTGTTTTTGGTTTGATACAGGTTCCTTACCTAACAAACCACCAGTTTAGCATCTCCTTTGACATAAAGGAGTTTGATGCCTTTATCTCGAGCAGCCTTCAATCCAAGTAATAGAGATTCATACTCAGTTATGTTGTTATTTTTACTAAACTACAATTTGTATGAAGAAGGAAAAATATCTCCTTGAGGAGATATCAACACAATCCCATCCCTTGAGCTGGTAGAGGAATTTTTGCCATCAAATTCTAGGATCCAAACATCATCAAAAACTGATCTTTCCTTAGATTTCTCCTTGCTTGGAAGGGGGAATTATTTTTTATCTATACTACACCCTACCAATTCTTTTGATGTTTCATCTAATTCAATTCCTAGATCATCACCTATAGGACTTTCATTTGCTGAAACATGAAAATACTTTGTGGTTAAGAAGTAATTACCCATGCCTAAAGATTCAAATAGAATTTGAGCTTCAAGGGCTGATGTCTGAGAGAAAGCATATTTTGATTCCTTTTTAGGAATCAGTCTCTATATGATGCCTTTTATAGGGATCCTCACTTTAGATAGGTCCATGTTCAATTCTCCTCCAACATCCTTACATAAATTTTTCGCTAGAAAAATGTCGTATGAGGCTGGGACATTAGCCACCAAGACTGTCATCTTCATTCTTTTGTCTAGGAATGCTACAAATGCAAAATGGGAATCCTTAATTTGTCCCATTAGAGGTACTTATTTGTTCTCCATGGAGAAACATCTCCCAAAGGTTTTGGTCAATGTGAGTCCAAGAGATTATCTCACCTTGGCAGGCATGACATTATCAGATGCACCTGAGTCTATGATGTAATTACTCAGTTTGTGACCATTTATTAATAGGGAAACATAGAAAGGCTCTAATTTTATAGGGGTAGCTGGAGGAGTAATGACAAGATTGTTTGGGATGGACATGTTTCTTGGGAAATCATGAGTTACCTTTCTAACGTCTTGTCCTACAGGGACAGCTTTATTCTTCACACACTGAACTAACCTATCCAACTGCTCAAGATTGGATTGCAAGAATTCAAATTTAGACATTTGAATTTTGGTCTTCTTGACATGGTCAATTATGTCAAATGACTGAAATGGACTAGGAACAGAGGATAGGAGTTCATCCTTTTGATTTTTGGGAGGGGGAAGACTAATCTATGAAGTTGAAATAGAAGGTTTAGAGATGTTTGATGTACTTACCTTTCCTACAATCACCGGGTCCTTTGGCTAGAAAGGTAGAGTGGTTTCCCATTTAGAAATTGAAATTGCTAGTTAAGGTCACTCCTCAAATTTCTTCTTATCAGCTGGTTAGGCTGACTGACTCTTAGACTGGGTGAACATAGCATATGATCCTTCATTTTCTTTGCCTTCACTTCTGTGTTCATCCTAGTAATTTAGGAAACTTATGTTGGAGTCACCAAGTAATTATTCTTGGCCTTCTGTAAGGAGATTAGCATCATTTTCTTGATTCAATTTAGGTTGGAAAGAGAAATCAAATTCTATTTTGAGATATCCAACTACTGAATTGGTTAGGGGTGCTTCAATGGCAAGTTTCCCCTATGGGGGAGGAAGATGATTTGGTTGCCCTTGATTTCTGGCAGCATTGCCTTGGTATTAATAATTAGGGAATATCCTTCTTGGCATACTTTTTATGAAGAAGCTAAAGATATACCTTGTGCCATTTGCTTTTTGAGAGCTAAAAACTCATTTGCTAGCTTCTGCACCATTATATCAGTGGTACCTGCAGATGGATATTAAGAAGATGAAGAGGATTTACCTCTATTTAGATCTCTCCTTATCTTTCCTACCAAGATAAGGTCATCTTCTACATCTCAGTAGAAAACTAACTTCAGGTAGCTGTGAGTTAATGAAGAAGCATTTCAGGTTCTTAGGTGTAGGGTGCGCAATTACAAGAATCATGTTCCTCAATTTTTCAAACATGGCTATAAAATATCTCATTGGTTCATGATGCTCTTTCATTGATGTGAGTTGAGCCAACAGGGCATGTGCATCTTCTATATGCTTGAATTTGGCTTCAAATTTGGCTTTGAGAGTGTTCCAGTTAGTCACAGTCTGGGCCCACAAATGATAGAACTAGTCTGTAGTAGCACCTTGTAAAGTTTCCACAAATACCCTGACTGCTACATCCTCATACTCCACACCTATTACACCACAGGCTATGCTAAAGGCTGAAATATGTTCATTAGGATGAACCTTCCCATCACCAAAGAATTTAGGGAAATTCTTCTTTATGTTGCATGGTAGCTCATGTAGAGGTGGATTTAAATTGAGTGGGCCAAAAGAGTTACCCCAAGGACCTTGAACTACCATAGTATGATTATGGAAAGGTGGGATAACAAATATCAAAGGGGTAAGTATTGACAAATCTTTATTAATAGTAGAAATGGAAGCTTTTCCCAGTAATGGAGACTTGACTTTAGTAGGAAGAAAGCTTCTGGTTTGTTAGAGGTGAGATGGTGAAGAAAATAGATCAAAATTAATTTATTGTACCAACTTGAATAGAGGGCCAATAATACCTTTAGCCCTTTGGCTTCATGTATACCATGGATCTGCCAAATTGTAGAACAAAAATAGGAAAGAACTAGCATTGCATCAGCTTGAAGCTTGAGGATTCAAACTACATGTTTTATCCTAGTTGGCATGGAGGTGGAGGAAGATGGTAAGGCTATAATGATAATGGATAAGACATAGAATGGAGTCACCAAAATCTATAGGGACTACTTCAATTTGAAACTTGAGGCTTCAGGTTGCACATAAATCCACATCAAAGTCACCAAAAACTATTGGGTGAATATTTTGTCAATCAGCTAACTGATGAGAAAAATAGGTCTCTTCAACCATAGCACAGGGAAATTGGTCAGCTAGATGTGTAGGTTTATTACATCAAAATGGGACAAATCTCTCCTTTCATCAAGGGGAGGTTCCTTGTAAATATGCAAGAGCTATATACTATATATAAGTAGAAAATAACATTCAGGGGTAGGATAAACCATCCATCTCTCTTTTTTTAGAGATGATGTTCACAAATCAAAGGAGAAATCCTGATGAAATGACAAAAGGCACTCCTCTTCTTTTAGAAGTGTTGTTTAGCAGACAAATGGAACCTTTTGGGTGGTGACAAGTAACTGTAATAGGGCACAGTAACATAGCAGGATGAAATGTAGCACAAAGTCTCCACCTCAACTGCCAAAGAGTAAAATATGAAGGACAATGAGGGCACAAAGTCATTCAAAGAACATTTACATAGAAACATAATATGAAAGATAATGAGGGCATAAAGTCATCCCAAGATCCTTTACATAGGAATGAAAGAAAACACACTAAAGGCAATTGTGGGGGCACAAAGTCTCTCCATAGTTGGCTTAAGGACACCTTTCTGATTATTTTCACTACTACTTATTGAATTAAATGGACAAAAAAAATATTAAGGAAATAGACATAAGAACAATTTACCCAACAACCAAGCTATTCTAGCACAAAGTCTGAGAAGTCACTTGTTTTCTTATTCAAATATTAAAATATGATCAACGATCTGAGCTCAAAGTCTCAGTAATGCCTTTCAATTTGAGCAGAGTTTTGTTTCTGATAATAGAGAGAGATCATCTATAACAATAAGAGAGAGTCCAATATATAGTTCTCTAAGAAAGACTTGGGTGTTTTATTTCAAAAAAATGGCTTATGATGCATTAAATGCCTTTAATGTATTTTATATTTTTTCCATGAGCTATGCTGGAATCGAGCATCAATTTTTAATATGGGCTGCTAGATTTGTTTCCTTATGTGTGCAAAACCATTTGCTCTAATCAATACAAAAAAATAGGTCATGACATTGAATATTTGTGCTCTTCAATGTCCACCTGGAGGACTACTTTACCTTTTAGAAACATATCCTATGCACAGATATTTTTGATCTTTCTCCATCATTCCCCCTTTCCTTATTGTATCTTGTCCTTATATGTATGATCTAAGCCCTCAGGCTATCTCTTTGAATGGTCTTTGCATTTTTTTACAAGTCCTATGCTTAAGCCTGCAAGGATCAACAATTATTTCATTGCCACAAATTTGATGTCTTCGGGTCTGTCATTGTTTGAAAGCCAATGGCTAGTTGGTTGCCCTAAATTTGATGGCTATGAGCCTATCATCCTCCTTAGAAACTCCTTCATGTCTTTCTCGCTTGCTTTGGCCATTTTATGTTGATCTCAACAAATGACATGTGGTGCCTTCCATTGTGAAATAGGTGAGGACACTTGGTAACATATTCTTAACTTATAGAATATCTAGATCCCTTTTGAGAGTCCTATAGAATATGACATGTGGCAGCTTCCACCTAGCTCCTAGAAACACTGTAGAAACATTCATGACTCTTTTGGATCTACACATATGTAGACACTTATCGTGCTCCACTGAGATTTTTATAAACAATATATAAACATTAGGACTCATTTAGACTCACACATATGATGACACATGGTGCATTCTTCTCAAGTTTAGCCACTCACTTGGGACCCACTAGAGTCTTTATGGCACAAAAGGAAGAAGCTGTGGATGTTGACACTTGGCATCCTCCATCAGGGTTTTTAAGGGACATGTGGCATCTTTCATTTCTTTCTAGTAAAATGTATTACAACCTTCAACTGTCACCACTTGGCATCTTCCATAAGACTCTGAGAGAAGCTTATTTAAATAAGCTTTGAAACTTATTAGAAACCTGAGATGTAGATGTAGACACTTGTCATGCTCTACTGAGCTAAAATGGGGCACTTGGCATGTTTCACTACTTTGAAACTTATTAGAAATTGAGTCCCAACAGATGACACTTGGCAGCTTCCACTGCACTTTTGCAACTTACCCGGGGTCCACCACGGTCCTTACTTAAATAATGAAATAAAAGGAAAGAAGTATGGAGTTTGACACTTGGTGGCCTCCACCAAGCTTTTTAAGGGACATGTGGTGACTTTCATAGTTTTGAGAAAAGTACATAGAATCCTTCTGCATTCACCACTTGGCACCTTCCACAGGAGTTAAAGGGGAGCTTATTGAAATAAGCTATGAATCTTATAAAAACTTGAAGCACAGATGTAGACACTTGTCATGATCCACTGAGTCATAATAAGACATAAGGAAGAAACTGTAGATATTGACACTTGGCAACCTCTGCTGAGTTTTGCAGATGACACATGGCATGTTTTGCTACTTTTTTTTAAACAAATTATAATGTTTCTCAGTAGGTGACACATGGCAACTTTCGCTCTTTTGTATTTTTCTTTCAAGCACTCCTTTGAACCACTGAACTGTGAAGTGTTTGAACTTGATAAACTTTGACAAAGTGCTTGACTCTTTGAAGCTTGTTGACGAACCCTTTGGTTGAACCTTGGCACTAAACCAATCTTGAAATTGGCTAAGTGTTTGAGATCTTGTTTCTTTCATATGTAGCTCATAGAAATCAATCTGCAGAGTCCGTAGATTCAAGTTCGTAGATATGAGCCTATGGAGTCCATAGTTTCAAGCCTGTAGAGTCCATAGTTTTTTGGGAAATTTTTGAAAAATGAAGAACTTGAATGCTCAGAACCATTTTTTGACAAGGGGAGAGAGGATTTTGGTCTGTTGAGCCAAAATAGTTCATATGTTATCTCAAAAATAAGCTAACATTTTTTGGGACAACAAACCCAATCAATCTTAGTCAGTTTAAATGTTCCATATTACTTAATCATCATTTCAATTTTCTCAATTGCTTTAGTTTTGTAATTTTATTTTTAGCTTCATAGATTAGTAATTTACATTTTTCTTTCTATGTTTAGCTACCTAGTCATATTTCATAATGATTTCATCTTTTCAATCTCTAATTAGTAAATAAAACTACATATTTATGGATTTATATCATAACCTCACTTGTATTATCACTTTAAATGAACCTATTCAATTACTTATTTAATACCTTTCTAATCCCAAACTAATTACTATGTAATTTAATATAGTTACATTTCTTTATCCTATTCCTTCACCTACTATTAATGTTGGTAACCCTCCAGCCAATAAGTTGTCCCCTATTACCAATATAGATAATGTCCCTCCTATCAACCCTAACATTTAACCTCCTACGACTAAAAATCAAAATACTCACATGATATAACTCAAATTCTTGCTCAAATGATTCAACAAATGAATGTTATGCAAATAACTACCAAATACCAAATGATGTAAATGCAATCTCAAATAGTAAAAATTGCTAGTCAACCACCTCAATTCATCATGAATCAACAAAATCAAAAACATTTCCCTCCCCATCCTAGAGATTTCAATGGAAATTTCACCCCTTAACCTCTTTTGCATAACAAAATTTTTCAACATATTCAAAATGAACCTTTAAAGCCATTCATTATATCCATATACCTTAGAAACATCTCTCCAACTATCACATATGATATAACTAAAGACCCCATTATCTTTCTTAAATCTTTTGGTAATCTCTATAAGGAATGGGTGCAAACTAACACCTTTTATACCACCAAGCTCCTAGAAAAAACTTTTGTTGGTGATGCACTTGAATGGTACAATGAAATTAAAATACATTCCATTACACAAACAAAGGATTTAGTCAATGCTCTAGTAAAGGAATTTCAACGTAATGACCTTATTTAAAATTACCTTAGCCAGTTTATCAATGTCAAACAACTTCCTAATGAATTTGAACACACTTTGATCAGACTATGGAAGTATCTAGCTCACAAAGTTGACCATAACATGAATGATGATACTCTTTTAAAAGTATGTGTTATCATTTTTAAGTATCCTCTTTGATACAAAGTTCAAATCTTTTCCCCTAAAACATTAGAAGAAGTCTTAGACCAAGAAAAAGACAAGAATTTCTTATGACTTAATTTGAATCACCTTAAATAACTAATATGGAAATTTTCAACTCATTTTCTCATAGACTTGATTCTTATAAGCCTCCTCAACATCAAAAGGGAACATCCCATTCAATTAATTTTAACCCAACCCACCCTCCCTTGAGTCTAGAAGAACTTAATGATAAATTTCCACCTTTTAAACCCATTAGGTTTGAGCCTTATAAACCTTGTCTAAAATGGTACAATCCTAATAAGTTTTGTTGGTTATATTTTTTCACATGATACTTGTCATTATATTCATGGATTTATTATTATTTCCTTGTTTTATCCAAATTTTAATCTTGATACTCTAACAAAACAATGTTATCAAGACTATAGTCAAGCCTCTCAAACCCAACCTAAAGAAACACAATGACATAAACACCACCTATCTAATGATCACTAAAAATTACCCATGATACCACCTCATATACTAATATTATCCAAAACACATTGATCTTTCTTCCTACACCAATAAGGAAAAGGATAACTTATATAAACAAATTTAAATGGGTAGTTGCATTTGTCAATCATCAACCTCTTAGGTCACATGAACCCAAGGAGAACCTAGTCAAAATTCCTATCCTGAAATGTATCATACATGGTATTCAATTACCTTATAGGCCTCTTCATACCTCTCTACCACATCTTGTTTCAATTTCAACATCTTCAAAATCTAACTTGCCAACATATATACCTACCTCTACATTCACCTACCAACCCAATTCAACTCATTATAATAGCTTAGCTTCACTTCGTTCCATATCACATGTTAGGACATCTTGTGATGCCCATCCACATATCACTTCAGACATTGGGGCATCTTGTGGTGCGCATCCATACATCAAATTAACCTTTGGGACATCCTATGATGCCTTATCTTAATATACATTGCATAATAAACAAATTCAACTTCATGAAACCTTTTGATTATATAATCTTGCATTTCACATGCTCACCTTTGATATATATGTTATCATAGATTTTGATTTTTACGTTTGTCTCATGTTTATTTTATTTTGTGAACTCTATTTCATGTAGTTTCATTGTACTTATACCATTATTTGTTTTGAGTTCTTTGGTTTATTTCAATTTATAGTTTGTAAGTTGCATTATAAGACCTAAAATAGGACTAGGTCTTCCTCGCAAACATACATTACTAGCACCATTATTTCATTTGGGTTCTTTGATTTTATTTTTATTTATAATTTTTTAGTTGTATTGCAATGCCTTAGATAGGACTAGGTCTTCCTCACAAACACACTTTACCAACACCATTATTTCTTTTTAGTCCATTAGTTTTATTTAATTTAATTAAAACCATTATGTCCCTTTAGGTTCTTTGTGTACACAATAGGAATCCAAGGAAAAATATGCATTAGTCACTTATTAGTAGAATAGACTAAAAAAATTCTTAAGAAAAAGCAATCCCAAGCCTAGATACTTGGGGGAGAAATATAACAAGATCTAACCAATACAATGAGAAAACAAAGGAGAACTTACCATTACATTTATTGCAATGAGATCTTAATTGTTGGCACGAAATTGGCCTATGCTAGGATTTTTTCCAAATGAAGTCTTTGTCAATGCACTTGCTTTATGGGAAACACCTCCCTTGTGTTCACTTTAGTTTTGGATTTGGCATGTATTGGTAATGAATTTTTGTCTTCAAAATTTTGGAATTATACATTTAGATTAAAAGAGATTGTTGGAAGTGAGCATGAGACCTTTTATTTATAGGTTTCAAACTAATCCAAACCTAAGTATGATTAGGTTTAGGTTAATGTTGGGTTAGGCTTGGGATTTTAAATATAATAAATGATGTAGTTAATTAAGCATTTATGGAGGCATGACTCAACTTTTCTTATTTTTATGGCATTTATGTTAATATTTTGTAATTCTTTACTTTGAGGATGATGACATCATCATGACCTCACTTCCATTGATACTTGTTAAATTTTGATTTTTGAAAATTATAAATTCACTAATTTAACATGGATTATTTAACTAAGCATTTAAATTTATTTACGTAGATAATTAATTTCGCTTAAGCTTTTGGTCATTTCAATAATTGGGTTAAGTCCCCACTTAATTAGTCAAAAATGTGAGTTTGCTTGGTCATAAGTTGATTGGGGACTAATATAGGAGATACTATCATTAATTAAAGGGTAATACCCCAAATAGGGATAATTTGGCATAATTCTAGGCACTTATGTCCAATGTGTAGATGAATTTGGGATGTTCATTTATTTTTATACTTAATTCGCATAGTTTGGTAAAAATCAATCTGAAATATGCTTAGACATGGAAGTAACCCAAAGGGATTGTCTATATTTTTCCCTTATTTGAGTAGGCATTCTCAGGCATAGGTATAGTAACATCTTCTCAAAGAATGAAAAGGTAATTATGTTGAAAATTTTAATGCTTTTGAAAAAATGATGTGTTAACAACAATAGGTTATTATGAGCTAACAATCATAGGATGATACCCCAAAGGGTGATTGATGAGCCTTATATTCCACCTTAAGGGAGTCAGTGACAAATAGTGTCATCGAATGGTCCTTTGAAAACAAGAAAAAAATACAAAGCTTAGTAACGAAAAACAAAATAATGAATTTCCTAAAGGCAATTATAATAATTAGCATAATGAAGGTACCTTAGTAGGGCAGATGTAAGCATGATACAAATCTACTTTACTATAGTAGGGTGTTTTGATCAGTGACCAACATAAATAATTTTCCTTGTTATAGTCAATCAGTAAAGGGAGCTCACATAATGAACCTATAATCATGTGATTAAAGGTGAGATGGCACATAGGACATGTACGTATCTAGGCTATCTACTAGTATAGAGATGCACATCCTAACTATCAATTATTATTATTTGTTTGTTATTTAGTTATTATGTGTTTCAATAGGTCTATTATGATTAAGAGGGAATGTTTCTAAAAACATCATTTGATAGCTCCTTTGGCCTAATTTTTGTGGTATCTTGTGATATTATGCATCACATTTATAGATAACTATAATAAAAATGTGTATCATAAGCATGCAAAACTTAATGTAAATGCAAATATAAACTATTTAGGTTTAGTATATGAAGAATAAAATCCAAAGTGTGAATATAATGTAATAAACTAAGTGTAGGAATGAATACAAATATTCACAACTTAGGTACAAGATATGGTTAGTCAAGACTCAAGTGTAAATAAGGTATAATAATCCTACAACAATTGAGGGGAAGGGAGGCACAAAAACACAATCTAAATTCAAAAAGTAAACAACTAAATCTTGAGTTCTAAGAAAGAGTCAAGTGAAATTAAATGTCCTTAGACACATAACACTTAAAATGAACAAACATAAAACAAATGGATAAGCTAATCTAAGGTGCATGAAATAAACAACTACTCTAAAACAAATAACTAATCTAATGTAAATACAAGAAGTAAATATAATACATAAAATAGTGATCTAAATACTTTACGAACACCATTCATGTATATGTTTATGAAATTTAAACTAGTAGATGAGGGCAATTGACAAGGACTTGGAGTATAATATGAAGTAGGAGGAGTTTTCTTATCGAGCTTACACCTACTAGTAGGATATGAAAGAGCAATAAAGGTACATAAAGGAATGTTTGGCTAGGCAAATCATAGCCAAGGTAGATAAGACATGTCAACTAATCATGAAATCATGAGATATTAAGCTCTAAATAGTCCTTTATATTACTAACATCAAAAAATCTTATCTTGTGATTGCAGACTAGCCTATGAGGTGAGAAGGTTTAGCATTCAAGATCCCTAGCTTTAGGAAGGGTCAGCCCTCTAAGCCTTCTAATGAACTTCATAATTTAAAAATACCTACTTTTAGAGCTTCCCTCTTAAAAGAGAGCCTATGCCTATGTGAAATCAAAATCCCATTCATCCACAAGTGCCTCAAAATCCAGCATGGTAACCTTCTTGGACCAAACATCCAAATTTCAAAATTCCCAACATTGTTAAATCCAATCCTACTTCATTAGCTGAACCCCCTTACCCTCCCACCATCTCATTTTTTAAAGGAAAATCTATTAAATAGATAGAAGATGGAGATTATTTAGAAGAAGAGGAGAGCAACTCAATTGAGGATGAGGAAGAGATAATCATTGGCATCACCCTTTGCACCACTAAACTAAAGTAATCAACCATATAGTGAGAAGAGGACAAGTAAAATTAATTGAAGAAGTAGGATGTTGAACAAGTGGGTTTGGATAAAGGAGAAGTGGTGATACCCATGTTTAGCCAACTACCTCACTTCATTTTTGGAGATGAGGAGAGTATATTATTAGTCACCTCAATGGAAGACTTAAAATAACAAGGGCACAGGCTAAAAACATTAATGAGTTACTAGAATGTAGAGATAAATTCACAAATAAAGTTGAGATAAGTCCTCTCATGTAGATGAGTGAGGAGTATCTAGAATAATCCCCTTTTTGGGATGAGTTAGATGAATTTTATTCAGGCCTTAACACTAAACGAACATCTCTTAAGGAGGGAACTTATAAGAGCATAAGCCTAAGTGTTGGAAAATATTTATAAACTTTTTACATAAACCAAGAGGACTCTATCATTCCTAAATTTACATATACAAAAGGGGAATCTTGAGAGAACCAAAGGAAATAGTACTCTTGGCTCATTTGGGGGATTTTAATCTCTCACTAGGTCGACCAAACTAAGCAAGCAAAATAAAGATGTGGAAATCATACTAGGTGGATTTCATTCCCCCCTTCTAGACATATGGTAGAGGAATTTCCAAAAGACATGTTTAACTCAAAGGAGTAGCTGAAAAACAAGAAAAGGAGATCGCCCATTGAAGAGGAAGGACCTGAGTTAGCATTCATCTTTGAGCCCCTTCTCTTAGAAGTTGGCAATTTGTGCTTCTAAATTAGAAAGTGAGTCTTTTTTCATCTATTCATCCTACTTAAAAATAGTCTTATGCATAGTGGGAGTGACCTTAGAGTCTTTTATTTCAACCCAAGTAGATGAAGTCCCTTGTTTTTAGTTTATATATAATAGATTAGTTACATTTATTTTCCCTAAGTGCCTGCGTGCGCAAGAAGGTAGTCATAGGTTAGTTTATTGTTTTCATTTTTTCTATGTGATTTCATGCAATTTTTTTTGTTTTCTCCACTTCTCTATTCTTTTTTTCGGGGGAAGTTCCAAGATCTTCAATTATTTAGCAGTGAGCCACATGAACTACTAGGAGGTTAAAGTGAAAAAGAGCACACAATGAAGGTAATTACATAGAGGTAAGCAAGTGAACCAAAGGCATAAATTTGCATGTAATAATTTCACTATAGGGTTGGATGGATGGATTTTAGGCTTCAATGAATCTATGTCTATTGGATTACTTTAAAGGTTATTGGGTCTCTGCTTAACAACCAAGTAGCCTTAGAAGTCGTTAGAATGTTGACCATTTTTGGTCACCATGGAGGGATACCTCCTGAGTTCAGTTATTCAAGGAAAATTTTTTTATCTTAGTTCAACAAAAATGACAAAGTCTTTTGACTTTGAATATTTTTAAGAGAGATTGGTCCCTACACCTTTTATAAGACATAGTCAAAGTTTTTGTTTGAAACTTTTATGGAAAACAATTTTTTTGAAAACTAAAATGTTAGTTCGGTTTTTTCACGTAGATAAAAATCAAATACAAATTTTTAAAACTTTTTTTGAACACAAATGCTGAAGACCAAGTTCTATATCAATATTGCAATGATGGGCCTAGATAAATCTTGTGAAGACCAAGATGTGAAAAAGTTCTAACAATAGAAAATTTGAAGGCTTAGGTATTCATAACTTTTATAAGCACATAGATTAATGGCATAATTCATGTGAACATAATAAATACAAAGGCACATAATTGAAGGTACAGGTATAAATTTTATGTGCATGGTTCCTAAGCTTCAATCAGTGATAGGAGGGAAGTGCATAGAGCATAGATTTAAATTATAAGAGCACACCCAAAATCCTCCTTCCTATTATGTGATCATTTTCTCAAAGGGCCCCCAAACCAAAGTACTAAATATGTCTTAATCATAGTAATTAACATCTATGATTTCATCATCTACAAGTTGTGCACCTTCTTCTATGTAGATCAGTAAATCCCCTTATTATAAGATGTAGACTCATAAGACCACCAATAGGGACTAAGTGTAGAGGGAATCAAAAACTTGTAGTTTTGTAGGAAATGATTATCTTCACCCACTTTATAGGATATTTGTTTCCCTACATCATAATGACATTACTCTTTAGTTTTTATCCTATTATGCATCCTTCAGTGTGCACTCCTCATGCAAAATGCAATTTAGTATTAAAGCATGACTAGGTCAAGGTGCAAAGTGAGTCTAGTACATATATGATTCATAAGGAAATAGGCCATATATATTCATTGTGTATGTAGGATGATATTTTAGAATCCAAAGGGACCTATGTATATGCTACATCAGCAAGTGAACCTAAAAGAATCTATAGGTGACAAGCAAGTGGCAGTGGTAGTTAAACTTGATTAGACATAGATGAGGCTGAGTTAGAAAGAGGTTAAATGCAAAAGAAATATTTAGATGGCATAACATGTCACATGCCTTCCTTGATATCCCAAGTTCCCTTCAGACCTTGATGTACATGTGGATCCAAGATAATCATTCTAACTACTTCTAAATTTAGATTTTTAGTATGAATTAAATGGGTATGGTTTGCAAAAATAGTTGTCTGGTGATTTCATTTTCCTAATCGACTTAGAGCCTTGAGCACCAACCTATAAATTCAAGTTTATATCTATTACCCCATGTGGAAAATTTATTTCATAAGAGCTTGTTTAACCCTATAGAAGCCATGATTTTTATTAAATATGGATCTCTCTTCTTAGTGTAACAAGATTTTCCCATTCAAGTTTTTGATATTATCTTAGGCCTTGGAATTAATGAGAAATGGACTATCTTCCCTTCATACTCTATATTCTATGTGAGCTTAAGGTTGATGATCTTTGTCTATGGATGTTTTTCCCTCTCATTGTCATCCTCCCTTGCACTTCCACACAAAATCAAAATCCTAGGTAGATCATACTATGTATATACATGAGTCTATGTAAGCATTTTATGTGGATAATTTTCCCCCCTCTCAATGTTGTGTTGTGTTCCCTTACCTCTATATGAAACACTTATGTATTGGATACCCAATTATAAGGGCATGCATTAAATACCATTAGTTATATTGTGTTGTAAGTGTGTGTGATGATCACTCTAATCTTGGTTCATCACCACATTTCCTTTCCATCAAACCTCTTACCTTCTCCCTCTCTTCTCCTTTCAAAAGATTTAGGTTTATAATTTGTAGTAGATTTTATTTATAATCTTTGTAGGTTTGTACATTGGTCCTAAACTTGGTGCACTTAGATTAGAAGGAATCTATAATACTTTAGAGGTTTGCCTCAAGGACCACAAGGGTCAAAAAACTTAGATATGCTCCCATTGTTATGATGATATATCGATGTTTTGCACATGTGGGTGAGTTGAATAATTCTACACCCCATTTTGAGCTCTTGTTTTCCATAAGCCAAGAATTTATGCTCTATGACTGATCGTAAATACTCCTGTAGTGTGTACCATCCAAAGGTGCACATTTTGAATGACAATAACACTTAATGACACCAAGGTTACACGAACATATAAAATTACATCAGACTTTCACACACACACCACTATAACATGTGATAAATACATGGATTTTGATCCCTCTTTAAAGTATTGGTAAGTAGATAATGCTCAACACAAGGTTCATGAATTCAAAGAACAAATTTAGCCACTAAGCCCTTTTCTTATTCATTTTTTTCCTCATAACTTATTTAGTTAAGCTTCCAAGTGAATAAGAATGCATATTATGTATTTTTCAATGAAACACATAAATCTTATCATGTAAATAGGAAACACATGTAGAGTCACACCAACCTATTTTTACATAAAATTTAAAAACGCTATTATATGTTAACCACCTTACATTCACTAGCTTAGGTTGGCCTTATCCAAATAACATGACCTTATCCTAGGTGGATGTGAATCCTTGTTCTTGATTCACAATGACCTCAAACACATTTCATTGTGTTCGAGGTTTGTAAAATATGTGTCACAAAACTCAGAATGATGTTGCCAAATATGAATTGCTTAACCAAAATAATGACTTCACATATTCAAATATTCTAGTTGATCATTATTTTCTACATCTAGGAAATTATGTTTAAATTTAGACAATAAATTATTATTAGTATTTCATAAAATTGATAATAATTCGGTTCATGAGATATATATGTAACAAATAATTTTTATAAGTTAAAAATATGAAATATATAAAATAACAAAGATAAAACTTATATCAACATTAACAATTATACATTGTTACTTTTACTTCAAATGAGAAAATAAGAACTATATGAGTGATTATGGATGATGAGGGATGAGGAGGTAGTGATTAGGGATGATGAGAGATAGTGAGGATTAATGAGGGATTAATTAGGGATGATGAGAGAGTGATTAGAAATGATGACGGATAATGAGGGTCAATGAGGGATTGATTAGTTATAATGAGGGATGAGGAGAGACTAATTATGGGTGATGAGGAATGAGTAGGAAGTGATTAGGGATGAGGGAGG
>JARHVA010005778.1:877500-890000 GCA_037957365.1 Torreya grandis
CTTCCTAATCACTTGTCCATCATTTGCAATACACCCACACATAGTCTAATATACAGGTAGATCATCAGGGGTAGATCAATAGGTCAAAAGGGAAGGAGACATCCTCACCATAGACTCAATCAGGGGAGGAGGAAGTGGCACACACCGACCAATACCTCTATAGATTGGAGCCTATGAACAAACTACTATGGTTAGTAAAAATCTTGGGGATCTACCAAGGACACATGAGTAGATGCTTCAAAACAACTCAAACACACAAGATAGGGAACATGGCATATGGGATGGCTATGACACATGGAATGGAAGGTAAAAATTTCCATATCGATAGTATTATGGATGCCAGTGAAGTGTTTGAAAAAATCAAAATGCAGTGATTTGGTTACAACTATAGGACATAAGATGTTTTTCATATTCAGATTAGATCCCTACCAAGTTTTACACTCTATCTCTAGGAAAATCCATCAGAATGTGTAATGGATCTAAAATAATAGAATGATAAATCCATAGGGATCCCAACACCACTCCAATTTTTTAATCTACAATGGAAAAAATAGGGGAAATACAAACATGTTGTCCGCTTATGGAATAACCAGAGACTCCTATTACCCTTAACTATATGACTAAGAGGTGGGGTGAATGGTAATGAGAAGACACTAGTGTTCTCCTACAAAGACGTTACAATTTCTTCCAGACTAGAAGGGTCATACAAAAATGTTATAAATAAGAAGGTAGTTAAAACACATTAGAAACCTAAACCTCAAGCCAATGCCTACATAGTGGAACAAGTAGAGGTGGTTCCAACTATGGATATATTAATAGAAGATGTGATATAATACAGAGAAAATATCTAGTAGGAGGTAGTCATATGTAGATTTAATGGCTTTTGGCCAACCATAGAGATGTTATTCTAATGGGTACATATGACCTAGATAAAGCAATGTGAAATCTCCCTCTGTTTTAAGGGTTTTTTCATTGTGTAATTTTTTGATGAGGAGGCTTATCAAAGAGTTTTTTAGTTGGACCATAGTTTTGGGGGTTAGTTGGTTTATACCTCACTTTATGGATTGCCTAATTTGACCCAAACTCACACTCAGTCACTGTTATGCCAATCTCAGTATGGCTTCTTAACCTCCCTATATATCTTATGAGTTATTATAGAAGTATAGGGGATAACTTGGGTAAGTTTGTCAAAGTAGATTCCAAGAGAATGCAAGTTGTTTTATTCACATGTGAATGCATGTGTGGAAATAGACCTCAACAAAGGTTCACCTAATAAAATGATCATCAGATGTGGAAAACCCAACATAACTAGTCCCTATATTTTGAGAATAGAACATTTTATTACTATATATGTAAGTTTATGTGGCATCTCCAGGCTACTTATCCATAGGAAAGATATGTAACAAAAAAAGAAGGGGATAAAACCTACTTATAAATAGTGGTTTATGATTGCATAAGAAGAAGAGGATGTTGTAGAAGAGGAATATGAAGTGGAATGTTAGAATATAGAATAGATAAGAGGATCATAAAATAAGTGATCAAAACATACAAATAGAGGAAATTTCTCCCTTAATTGGGAAAATAAGAGGGAATTAGAATTGAACCATGGGTATTGAGTCGGTTGGGTTAGTACCAGAAGGAATGAAGAAAACACATAAATCTAAGAATTCTGATTCAGATGAAGAATTATCACCCTATACAAAGCTAAATCAATTGGCAAAATATAGGCAACAAGGATATGGGTTTACAGATGGTTAGTGTAGATCCACTATTCAATGTGTAGAAGGAGATAAAATGAAACTAATTTTGGCCACCATAAATAACAATAAAGGTAATTGGGTTGGGTTCACAAGTAGCAGGGCACTGCCAGGAAGCCATAGTAATTTTGTTCCTACTTAGTCTCTGCCAACAACACAAATAGGGAATTCATAATTTCATAACACTTTAGAATGCCATCAAAGGAAATGTAGACCATTGCATGCATAATGGTGACAAGTGTCCTCATGTTTTTCTATCACCTATCAACTATGATGTGAAGTGTCCATTTGTATTTATACCAATTGTCCCTTCTAACTGTGAGCTACCACCTCCAAAATAGAGTTTTAGTCTTAGATGTAATTAAATCATTAATTTTTTAATCAAGGTTCTTTATTCACATTTTTGGTCTATGTAGAGACATCTTTGTTTCTCGGTCACATATCAAAAGTTTATTTTATAAATCAATAATTTTCAATCATTACTTGTCATTCAAAAGGTATGTTCATTTTATTTTTCAAATGTTAAGGCAAAAATAATAATGGTATTTGATTTTATTATTCTAAAATATAATCTTTTAAGGTATTTGTCTTTAATATTATGTGAATATTTAATATTATGAGGACCCACAATGATCTGTTTAGCTCGGTTTAAAATTTAAAAGATGAAATGTATTCAATTTTTTTAATAAAAAAGTGTGTTTGTAAATAAATAATATCAAATATTATGTGGCTAAAATATATTTTAAATATAAAAATATGTCTCTCTCAACGATTCATTATCAAGTACATGGGAAACAGAAGATGTATTTTGGAAGCATTCATAAATAAATGTTACAGCACTATTCATATAAAGCCAAGTTTAATGGGAAAAATACAACTTGGTCTTGGAAAGTGGTAAAATAGTTTTTAAAAGGTGAAACAAATGTCACATCATGAAAATTTATTTGAAGTAGTTTATCAAAATAGGGCAATATTTGATGCTACGTACCTTTCATAACTGCAATGAGGTTGTCTAGATTCTAGGTTAAAAATATTGTTTTGATGTGGATGATTAAGAAAACTTCTTATTTTTTATTGATCTATTAAATGTCATTAATTATGATTTTTTTGTAATGATAAGAAAATTTGTTTTATAAATGGAATTATTTATTTCTAGTACATATATTTTAGGATCATATGTGTTTCTGATTCAAGATTTTCAGTAACATTATTGATCTTATTTCATCTCTCCAAGTTTTCTTTCACTAATATTAATCACCTTCTAATCTTTAATCTATAATTATGAAATAATTTCACCTATTTCTTAATGCATTTTTAAAAATTTACTGTAAATTCATGAAAACAATAAATACTCTTCTATATGATGTAAGTTAACTCTCAATTAAACTAGAATATTGGTTTAGAAAACTATATACATTAAATTTTTATTTCAATTCCTATGAAAAAATATTTGATTTGTATTATATAGGTAAATAGCATATTACTTTTCTTTATAATAATTTACTGGTTTTTTAAATTTGATTTGATACTTTGAAAAAAATTTGGAGTCTTTTCTTTTATCCTTGGATGGAGCCTAGTTATTCTACATATATAATGGTCTCTTTAATTTAAACAATCCAACTATCTTATCCTTTACTAAAAGTTTACATTGCTTATGAAATATCTTGAATCTTAATATATCTATTTAGGATATATAATATTTTTTTAATCCATAGTGATTACATGTAGATTCTAATATCCAATTTGCTTAAATAAGGGCGAAATTATCAAATACCATAGTCTTCAGTGCTAAAACTAGCAACTACTTGACTAGTTTGCAACAAGTCTATCATTATTTTAGAAAATATTTTCGACCTTTTATGCTGCCTTGGCTTTAAATTACATCCGGTTTACTTGGCATTGTAAAATGGATTAGACAAATGCAAACCAAAAAACATTGTATATGTATAGTAATCAATTAGTCGTTGATGTCAAAGAATACAAGCCATTATCAAGAACTCAATGCAATAACATAAATGACACTTTAGAAAAATAAAACCTTTTTAGAACTCATAATTTGAAATATAAGGTGGGTGATTTCTTGTTTTATGCATTTTAAATGCTATTACACTTCCAATACACATCAATAGAGTTGCGTGTTAGAATTATAGAACATTTCCCTAGTTACTTAAAAATAAATGACACCCATGTGCTAAGATATTTTGGATTAGAATTAAACACGACAGATATATATAGATTGCAACAAATAGAAGACACTAAAACATATTTCCACTGAATGCAAATTTTTGCAACTTCATGCATAGCCGATGATAAGCATGGTCTATGGGATGATAATTTTTGCATAAATTGGCTTTCTATATGGCGAAATATTTTCATTTGTGTTTGGTCTTTGACAAGAAAATGTAAATACTTTCATTTTAATGAAAATGATCCTACTCCTCCATATTGCATACTATTTCATGACCAAAATCCAGTCTATGTCTATTAAGAACCATTGTATTATACAAAAACAAACAATTATCAAATTCCCCAGTTCGAATCCCACTATCAACAACTTTTTCTATGATTTATTTTTATTATCAAATGAATTCTACAAAAATGGAATCATGTGGACTATTCAGAATGATGGAAACCACATCTTTTTATGTGGTGCTAGCATCTTTAGCTCTATTTTCTATTTGACAAAATATGCTTTTGACATACGCTACTTAAGTCGCTATTCAGCATAATATTTTTGTAATGAATTTATTACTGGAAATAAAAATGCACACACTTGTTTGAAAAATAATCTAACAAATAATGTCATTAAAAAAAACCTGCTATTGTAAATTGGCAATCATACATTGTAAAAATGGGTTTTATGTATGATGATGGAATAGAGGGAAAACAATTTCATTATTGAATGGATTTCAAATGTGTTAGACATAAGAGTTCACCTATGGTCATCCAAAAATCAACAAATTATCAAGACCTATAATGGCTCTACTCAGTCACAATCTTATATAACATCATTTTATTTGAAATACATACAACCCATGTACATTATGAACCATTAACAACCTGAGAACATAATGAAATAAGAACTAGGGTCATTTTTGATTTCATATAAACATCCCAAGAATAAAATAAAATATCTTTACACCAAATGAAGAACATTGCACACGAAAAAAAGCTAAAACATTTGGACTACAACCCATTAACAAAAGATAAGAATATAAATTTGAAAGTTAACACTACTAATACTAAAATGCAACCACCATTACATAGGCCTATCGTCTCTTCACTTCGCTTAAATATCATGTCATGAAACAAAATAATAATAAAAGGAAGGCTATTAAGATCAGCACCAATAAATAAATTCAATGAAAAAAGTACAGACGTGGTAGTCCATGTTTATGTTGTTGCAAACAATTATAATTTAAACACAATGTGAAGCCATTTATTCAATCTAAAAAAGAAACTTTCAAAATGTTAATGCCAAACACACAATCAACTCTAAAAAAAAATGTGTGACATGCAATCAATCATTGCAAAATGAAAAACTTCTTGTATTTGTGATAGCTGTTAATATTAGACTAAAAAAACAACTACAATTTATAAGCATGCTATTAGATATTAAATGAAGACTCATTGTAATTCAAATTTCATTTAAACAAAAAAAAAATTAGGCTACAAAAAACCACATATTGGATTATTAGGGCCAATTATCAATGTCCCCTCAAGCATTGATAGAATTTAGAAAGTATTAAATAGATCCATAGAAGAAAGAACAACTATTGTAGTAGATTTAAAATGTTGATTGAAATACAAAAACACATATCAATAAGGAAGAGTTCATTCCAAACTTGTGATAGGTGCACTACAATAACTTTGTGTACAGAAATTGTACATTACTCATGATGTGCATATTGACTCTAATTGGAAACCATTTATTTCTGCCAATATTATAGACCTTACAAACAACAATGGTGTGTCTAGTGAATCTGAAAGTAGTAGTGATATGATAATATTTTGTCTTTCGACACAAGACAGAGCAAGTCTAATGACACATTAGTGAATGGTTTTATGGATTCAACAAGTATTATTGCATTAGAGGACAAGTTAATTACAATAACAATAGCTAAAGGAAACCATCCTCTTGGTATTTTAAAACATAAACACTTAAAGGAAATGAAATTTTCGACATTTTTATTTGTCAATCCTTATGATGATGACATTGTGTTAAGTTACTCCTATCAAAAATATCACAACAGGAGATTTTGCATACTAATCACCGATTTGCATACCATCATACCAATTTATTTTTCAGAGCAGTAAAATTAATCATATACCAAGTTGGAAAGACAATGTGTATTGGAATTAGAAAGGGTAAACTAAAACAAATAAATATTTTGCCCAAGGATGTCAAATACAAACTGAATTTAGAAAAATTGCTCAAATCATAAATTGGTTATGTGGATTTTTTTTTAAAACATATTTTTCTTGATTACATGCAAAGGCTTAAAAAACATGTTTGCCATGATATGACAATTAGGACTTCCAACATTGTCTTGACTTCTACAAGTGCTCAACATTATTGGCAGCCATTAACCAACATATTGAAAAAATTATATCTAAAACATCATAAAAACTCAAATTCACAGCTGAAACAATTGAATATATCAAATGATATATTTTTTTTTTCAAAAATAGATCTAGTCACTTACACACACTATTAAAAACATCATATTACTGCATTAAAAAAAATTCTATGTGACGATAAATATTTTATAGGTAAAATCATATACTACTTTTGAATAACAAAATTCCAACGTAGAGGAAATGCCCATGATTATTGGCTAGTATGGATTGAAAATGCAAGGTTATATGGAAATGACCAAAATTCAAAAATATCACATTTTATAGACATATACATAACTTGTAACACTGATATCTTAGAGAATAACATGGCAAAATTACATACACACCATCATACTAGAAATTGTAGAAAAAAGAAAGACAAAAAATGTAGATACAATTTCACCTAACTACCAATGAAAAAAACAACAATACTTGAGCCATGTGAAACAAAAATTAAACTTTCAAAATGAATATTAAATAAATATTACTTGCTACTAAGCACTAAGCATTATAATGCTTCATATGACATTCACATCTTCCAGCATGATCTTAAAATAAAAAAGACTCAATATATAAAAATGATACAAGATACACTTAAACAACCCACCATTTTTATTATGTGTAAGCCATCTCAAGTATGGAGTAACAATTTCATAACAAATATGCCATACTTATGGCAAACCAACATAGATGCACAATTTATTTTAAATGCATATGATATAGTAACATATTGTACTTCATATATGACAAAAGACAACCAAAAAATTACTCGTGCTTTTAAAAATAATATGTAGACAACATGCAACAACAAATATAGATGTCATTCAGATGTTACATAGACTTGGGAATGTAATGCTAAACTATCAACAAATATATGCATAACAAGTTGTTCACTTAGTCTTATCATTGCCATTAAGTCATTTATCAACAACATATTCCTTCATAAACACATATTGTCTTGATTAATGAACATTTATTTTAAAATATCCATTTATCTTGAGACAAGAACAAGATGAATATGAAAATGTCATGTGCAAATCTATCATAGATTATTACATTGCCCATCCTAAAACTATAGATTATGTTTGTCTTGATAAATTTTTTTCAAAGTAAAAAAAAATGGAAATCCATTAAAAAACAAAGGCCACAAATTATATGATTTTTAAATTATAATAAGCATCTTGACCTTGAAAATCATTGCCATGAATAGTTGCTATTGTATGTGCCATTCAGAAATAATGAAAATAGTTTAAAAAAAAAAATTGAAACATGGAGAGAGGTGTACAAGTTTCAAATCAAGACGAGAATAACAAATAATTCCAAGTTCAATCACAACACCAATCCTATGTGGGGAAACATGCAAGATGTTATTTCCCCGCTTGAACTTGATACTAAAATCAAAAACAAGACAAGATTCTATTTCAGCATAAGCAAATCTATAGAAGAAGAGTATCATTTATAGATAGAATTTCCATTGAGAAACCTCACACCAAGAAAATAAAGTTTGAAAACCTTTGAAATCAGACACGATCCATTCATTACTAACAATGTTGAATACTATAAACAAACATGAATGTTAAATGATGAACAAGCTGCAATTATTAAAGACATTAATTTTAAAAAAAAATCTAAACAAAAACATGCCATTGTTGTTATTCTTAATATGAGTGAAGGCATTGGAAATAATTTTACAGTAAAATTTATATATGAAACATCAGTTCATATTTATGTACAATCTATTGATAGTGATCCATTCAAGCCAAATGGCCTCATTCTTGCATACATAAGTAAGGTTGTGTATATTGTAGGTGGCATAACATTGCATTTTGGTTTTTTGTTGCATTTTAACAAGTCAAAACTCATTTTGATAAGAAATGAATGGATTGATACATTGTACAAACATTATAATCAACTACATATAGTGCTAATTGATGAAATCTCACTTGTAGGAGCAATAATGTTATATTATATTGATAGACATTTGTGTGACATAAAGAAATTATCAACCATGTATTCTGGCAACATTAACATGATCTTCTATCGATAGTTCTACCAATCTCAACCTATAAATGATTGCCTTATATTTGAATATCCAAAAATGAGTAAATAAATAGTACCATATGTTTTTTGGCAAGAAAATGTGAATGTTACCAACTACACTGAACTATGCAATTAAATGATCAAAATTTTATCATTGTTCTAAAAAAATAGGTACATGATCACTCATAGAATATGACAGCATATCTTAATTGTAATTATCTACGTCCAACACCAAATAACTCTTTGTTCCCTTATCTATTTTAATTGAACAATGATGTGGATGTGCATAATGTTAAAATGTTGGCACTAGTTATGCATAAAGAACTTGTTATTGATGCAATAGATAAGAAAGATAACACAT
Source organism: Torreya grandis (assembly GCA_037957365.1). NCBI lineage: Eukaryota > Viridiplantae > Streptophyta > Pinopsida > Cupressales > Taxaceae > Torreya > Torreya grandis. The sequence continues at coordinate 886,279 of JARHVA010005778.1, forward strand.
ATAATGAATGTAAAGGATATGCTAATGTTGTGAGCTTGCCTAAAAAAATTGTTTTTAAGCTCAATATGCTAGTTGAACTTTTTTCTATAAATTATGATATGCAAGATGGTTTTGTCAATGGCTTTCATGGTATATTTAAAACATGCACCAAATAAGATAACAATAACATTGTCTAGGTGAAATTCAATGAAAGTCATGTCAGGCATTCCTAGAGATCAAAACATATTCATTTGTATAAAATCCATATTGATTTAATTTGGATTGTGTTCTTTCATATTTTAGAACTTGCACACCAAAAAACATTAATAATATGAAGCCAATTCTCAGTAGAACTAGCTTGTGCACATACAGTACATAGATCCTAGGGTGTAACTATGGAAGGCATTGCATTCAAGCTTGTAAGTGTACAGAGGCATGGATTGACATATAAAACATTTTCTCATGTAAAGATCATGGAATCATTATATTTTTAAAGCCTACTTACAAACAAAAACATCAATCTCAAAAAACAAACTTTTTATGAGATGTCAAGATTAGAATCATAGTCAAGATGGGTATTACAACATAGCTTGCAATCATATTTTATTGAATCATCAATAGTAATATGGTCCTTGAACAATCATATCATCCAACCACATTTACAAGACATTTTCAATGACCATGATTTGATGAAGTGCAATCTACCATGCTTACAAGAAACATACATGTCAAGAGCTATCACTTTCAACCACTTTACAAATTTTAAATCTTTTAATTCAATTAAAAATGTTCATGGTATTATGATATGTGTTAAAACAAAGGTTGGTACTTCAAATACAATGCAATACACTGCACATGAAGTAAAAGCATTATCAATAGAAATTAAAATACACCAACATGCATTTACAATTGTAAACATCTATCCATCTCCATTTGCTTCCATTTTAGATGTCATAAATGTTGTGGAAAAAAAATTATCAAATGAAATCCCATCAAAACAAATTTACATATTGGGAGACTTTAATATTGATATGTCCACCTCCAACAAGTCAACAATGCTTCTTGAGAAACACATGTTAGCCTGTAGCATGCATTTCTTACCTAGAAAACACAAATAATATGAAAATAGAATCATAGACTATGTATGGTCAATAATGTAAAAGAACATAACTAGATTCTAGTAATAAATACTCATTGGACTGATCACAATGCTATTTGCCTAGTCATGAATCATACCACTTGAACACTAGTACAAAAATAGAGGTGCAGTTCTATGAAGAGAATGACAACCTCATGCCTTATTTAAGACAAAAAATAACAATATTCAATGCAACAACAAACTAAGGTCCTTCCTTAAACTCTTGTTTCTTTAGGTTATTTTATGTATTTATGATTTACATAATCTGTAATAACACTAATAAGATCTACATGCTAGAGTACGTCAAGTATGGAACCAAAAAAAAAAAAAAAGTTGTTACAATTATTGTATAAGTGCTTATTTGCAAATGAATCATTCATGATTGTCCAAGCCATGTGCTACCTTCATAAAAATAGAGAAACATCTTCAAAATCTCAATAAGCATACACCACATCATGGCTTTGACCATAGGTAAGTTACAAGCCTAGTTTCTATTACTCATATATTAGTTGTTGCTACATAATTGGAGAAATGAATGTTTGTAATAATTGAAAACAAAAAACATAGTAAATTCTAAAATATAATTTTATATCCTGACCACTAAGTGTTGCTATGATTTTTTAGTGAAATATTTCTTTGTGTGTTCATCAATAGTGTAGCATTCATAAATTAATGTTTTTATCAACTAGGAATGAAAAAAAAAAAAAAAATTTGACATAAAATTCTATATCTTGACCACTAAATATTTATTATACAAATAACAAATTCAGACTCAGGGCTATGTTATAACTCAAAGAAAAAAAATGATTATTACCATGTTTTGACATAGGAAACATATACTCAAACAACTACTGATCTACATGGCAATTTTGATCTAATTTTTAGAGATTACAATGACAAAAATTTAGTGTCATCATTCATTGTTGTAAGCAAAGAACCAACCAAAATTTGCCTTTCTATTTGTTATAATTTCTACATGGATATTGCAATGGAACTAATACTACTGTGATTTTCATACTAAAACTCTCACAAAGAAATATGTTTTATTTGGCATGTCAATTAAATATAGCTTTATATGCTTGTAAAAATTTTGGTGTCCAGAAAAGAATCTTGCTCATCATTGACATAAACCTACATCAATTTATTATTTCTCAAAATGATCCATGGCTTTGTTGTAACCCCTACAAAAATAAAAATATGGAGCGGCAGAAGCAGACTAGCCAAGCAACAATACCAGAACAATAAAATACATCAAAATGGTGATGTTTTATTTTTTTGGTTGATCTACGTAATAGGAAGAAACACAATGCACAAGTTATTATTAATTTTTTTATTAAAAAAATCTATCTTTTTCCTACTCTTCCTATCTTAACATTGCCAAAAAGAAAAGTTCATGTAATTTTCACAATGCAAATAGGAAACTAAACATGGAGCTAGACAAACACAATAACTAGAATATAGAAATAGAGCAATAAAAAATAGGAGAGTGGTAATTTTCTATTTTCTAATTTGATCTAAGCAATGGAAATATATGAAAAATATCACTTAAAAAAAAATGAAACTAACAATTTTATATAACTTCCCATCTCAAAATGCTCTACATTGTATCCCATTATAGAATATTTGTATTCGTAATTTGCATTTACAAACCATGATTGTAGATCAAACACAAGACAATATTTACCAATTTCGATCATCGACCTCTACACAAAAAGATGTGACAATGTTTTTGAAGGCAATCTGATGGTTGTTTATGGACCTAGTTTTAGAAAAAATATGAACTCTCCACCAAATATAGAAATAGTTCACATTGAATTTGTTGATATAATTGGCCAGATGACAATAACAACCAACATCAAAAACAATTTGATTGATAAATTATTACAATTTTTCTCTCCTATAAAACATGTTCGAATCATAGATTTCACAATAAAAAATAGAAGCCCATACGAAATAGGTGATGTTGATTGTTGCCTTGTATTGCATCCTAATAACACTATGAAAAATATCACAACTATTTTCAAAGAGCATAGACTTACCATTGACACCACCATGCAATATCTTTGTGACTCAAACAACCCATATGCAATGGGTTCATTTGTTGTCATTGTAATTGGACACCAAAAATAATACAATCAACATGAGCTTCATCTCAAGGATGATAATTCTGAAAAAGACATGGCAATAATAACTACTCTCACCCAAATATCTTATTTCTATTTCTTCATCATTTTCAATGGTTTTTCTCTATATCAAAACAAACATGTGTATATTGATTTTTTTACAATCAACATTTTAACAATTATTTCCTAGCTTCTAATCAATAACACCTACAAACATCTATATCCTAGCTTGCACCAAATCACTATCGTCAACAAAGACACCAATAATGATTTTCAAAACCATCATTCAAAATGGAAGTAGAGTCAACCCTTTGCTCTGTGCAAGTAAGTACACTTTTCTAGATGTGTTGAATGACCAATATACAAAAGCCCATATACAAAGTTTGGCAAAAGCAAACATTGAGGTAAGCATCTATTTCACACTCATCACTCTCAGATACAAAAATATGGCTTTGCATAAGTTTTAGAATTTTAATTATCTC
>JARHVA010005778.1:897500-942500 GCA_037957365.1 Torreya grandis
ACATGGACCTTTATTCATACTGTCACGGCTCCTATTATTTCAAAACTAAACTAGTTAAGTAAAACAAAATGTGGTCCATAGAATTATTCAGAAACTCATAAGTCACGTTATTTGACGCGATTGTTTTTCTTATGCAAAATGTAGACCCTCAACACTGGACAATTATTGTAACGCTTTTACGTGGCGATGGATGACTCAATGACAATGTTACTAATAGATTATCAAATCCTCAACTGCCGCTCAAAATTACCATTAAGTAAAACAAAATGTGGCCCATAGAATTATTGAGAAACTCATATGCCACATTATTTGACGTGATTATCTTTCTTATGCAAAATGTAGGCCCTCAAAAGTGGACAATTATTGTAACGCTTTTACGTGGAAATGGATGACTCGATGACAATGTTACTAATAGATTATCAAATCCTCAACTACAACTCAAAATTACCATTAAGTAAAACAAAATGTCGCCCATAAAATTATTGAAAAACTCATATGTCACATTATTTGACATGATTGTCTTTCTTATACAAAATGTAAACCCTCAAAAAATGAACAATTATTATAATGCTTTTACGTAGCAAAGTATGACTTAATGACAATGCTACTAATAGATTATCAAATCCTCAGCTGCCGCTCAAAAATACCAATCTGCAGTCCATTAATAATCACGCCATTTGCGGCCGGATTAGCGGAGTTCTTGTCAATTAGTGGCAGCCGTCACGCGACCGCCTGGGGATCTTCCAAAGTGATACCAGTTTTTACATAACATTTTGTACATTAAGATGAAATTGAACGTAATTTATGAAAAAGGTCCGCCGTGAAGAAATAAAAAAAGCTAATTACTTACATGTTACTTAATACCCTGCCTAGGGGGAGGAGGAACCATAATACTAGATTTTTCATTGCCCTTCAGTGGAGCTGACCAATAAAGATGAGGGGAGTATAAATGAATATGCAAGCATCTTCATTATCCACTGAATGTCAATGGTTAAAAAATATATTTTTTAATTTAAATGATGGATTTACATTTATTTTTAACTTATGTATGAAAATTTATATGATTTCAAGATTTAATATAATTTACAATATTAAAAGTTTTACATTATTTTTTATTTAATATTACGTTCATAATAATATTGAATCAATAAATTAATAAGATGTGAGTGAGTTGGTATAGTGGTTTGGTTGTTTCAAGTCACATCCAGGTTTAAATCTTAGTAAAAGCATATGAGGTCAGTTGTTGCTATTAGTAATTATTGAGGCTAGTTGTGGCCGCTGTTCCACTCCATTCAAATGTTGTTACCTAACCAAAAAAGTTATTGAATCAATACAAACATATAATATAAAATCCTTACAAATTATAAGAAAGGAGTTAAAAGATGAAAATCCTAAATTATTTTTCACTACAATTTTTTGATCAATTGAGATCTATTTTGATGTATATTTTTATATTGGCCTTACATGTCAAAAATAATTAACTCTTTTTTATAAATTTCTAATGAGACATTACATCAAAAACTTAAAGTATTTAATTTCATGTTGAAATTTTGATGTAATTTTTTGCATTACATTCATAATGTTGTGTATGTTAGAAATTTCGATGCCAATAATATTAAAATAAATAAATAAAAGAAACATGGGTGCCCTCAATTTTGCATGCCCAAAAAACAAGAGAAAAAAATAATGTTTGCAAAGAGGAGGTTTTGGAAAAAGAATAGACAAAGAAGGAGTGGGTTTAAAAAAAGAGGAATTCGATGTGGGTCAAAAGGAAGACCTCATCTAATGTCAAATATAAGATTTCCTAAATACAATGTTAAATGCAAGCTTTTCCCAATCTTTACACTCCATATTCATTATAGAATAACCCTATCAAAGCATGTATCCACCGTTACAATAAAATATCCATTTTATTGTGAATTTGACACTATCTAGTTACCTCTACCTCTAACATTCTATCTGGGTGCTAGTAATCACAGTCAACAATGAATATCATTTTCATCCTTTAATAACAACTCCTAAATTTTGTGAATCTTTTTAGGGTTTTCAATGGTTGGGCATGCCCTTGTTTGTCTTAATGTGGTATTCCTTGTTAGCACATGCATTTAAAATGCCTTGAGCTAGAAAAATAAGGAAAAATAACATCATCATAAATCTAAATATATATATATAGGCCAATTTACAAACATATATAACTAAAAGAATGTATTGGATCTATGAAATCTTTAAAAAAATATTTTGTAAGAAAAAATATTTTACGTCTCCAATGCACATGGTGAGATTTTTTAAATTCATAACAAATCAATTACTAATGGACCCAAAACAAAGGTTATTCAAATACATTGGAATGTCAAAATCAATCATTACAAACCAATTGAGTAAAATATATTTTTATAACTTTTTTTGTCGAGTCAACAAACAAGGTAAGAGTGTGATTAGAAAGAAGTATCCAAGATATACACCAATCTCCATAATATTCTTTGAATCTATTTATTTCAACAATAGAATGAAATTTTTATGCTTGGTTGAACTAGTCATTATGTTTGTGTAAAAAAATAGAGAAAAATAAATAAACTCAATTGTTTAGAGCATGAAAACTAGGACTTGAGAGTAATATTGGAAAATAAGAGAATATGATATTAGAATTTGTTATGGACACATATCGGTTTGTTTCTATACGATTTTCGCTTTCACATTCAAAAAGGAAATGAGAAACTAAGAGAAATGGTCTAAGGCTTGTATGTACCTGGATATAGTCTTGCGCACCGCTATCCAGACGTTGAGGGAACTCCTCTTTGGTTGTGGAGGATGACACTTGCAAAAGAAAGAGACTAAAACAAAGAAGGCGTTAGATGAGGAGATGGTGGGCTGCCAAGCAAAAGCTTGATCCCAGAAGTACAAAGACTTCCTTGAGGGATGTCAACCCACTGATTGATAAAAATAATGTCTGATAAAAAGCAGAATGATAAAAGACTGAAATGATTAAAGACTGAAATAGAAATAGAAGCAAATGTTTACCTGAATGCTGCTGTCGGCCTAGTCACAGTCGTCGACGTCGGTTAGTCTATCGACGTCAGTTGTCAAGGTCTGCCGACGTCGGTTATCTACTGACGTCGGTGGGGGCAGTGGTCTCTGTGGCTGGTGTTAGTCAGGGAAGTAGTCTTTGGATGAGGTCTGGTTGAGTTTTTGGTCTATGGACGGGTCTGAGAAGGGCTCTAGATCTGGTTGAATGATCTGAGAGTCTGGGTCTGGTTGGATGCTCAAGGTCTGGGCAGAGTTGCAGGGACAATGGACAAAGTGTATGTTCTGAAAAGGAGGATAGAGGTGATAAGGATATGGGAAGGCCTCTCAGCCTTTCCGGGAGGGAGTCAAGTCTGGTCTGGCTAAATAACAGATAGATTAAAAAGAGAATACTGAAATGAAAATAGTAGCAAATACTTACCTCATACCTGCTGGAGAAGGAATGTTGCAGACTGGTTGTACCTGTTGCTGGTGCTGCTGGTGTGAAGGCCATGTTGCTAGTAGAAGTTGATGTAGAGTACCTATTGTTGTTGTAGCTGGTGCAGAAGCCCTGTGAGAGAGAGAGTGGGAGGTCTGGTGGATTGAAGACTGGAAGATTGGCTGATTGTTGAAGGTCGAAAGGCGGATGATTCAAGATTGAAGAGTCGGATTCGAGAGATTGGAAAAATGGGATCCACATTTTGGAAGTGAAATGCAGTTATAAAGGAAACTGATGCCAGCAAAATCGCTGACGTCGGCGATTGGAAGGTAGAAAAAAAAGGCTAAAAATAGCCTTTTATCCATTTTCCCAACTGCCAGGTCAACGGGTTAGGGGAAGAAACGGTCGAATGTGATTTAATAGGCATGAGAAATGAGTGGGATAAGGGAAATGGGGTCTTAAATCATTTAAGACTTGGCAAGGGGTAGTGGAGGGCAAGTTGGAATAGGTCATAGGGTGATAAATGAGGGCATCCAAGGGCAAAGAATCCAAAGAGAGGAGAGGTGGCATGAATGAGGTGGCAAGGGGAGAGAGAGAATTATTAATTTAAAATAAGATAATTATTTTAAATTAATAAGACATAGGTTAGGAGTGGTTAGAAATGGAAAGGGACCAAGGGGACCAAGGGGGGAAGGACGACCAAGGAGTAGACACGATTTTGGTGTCTACATTTGCCTCTTTTTGTCTTGTTGGTTGTTCTGACGAACTGCAAGACAAAAATAGGAGTTGATTGCCCTAGGTATAGGATAAGGTCATTTCTGTCCTGTTGGTTGTTTGAATGAACTGCAAGACAAAAATAGAAGGTTGGTTGCACCGAATGTGAGATAAGGTTGATTTCATCTTGTTGGTTGTTCAAGTGAACTGCAAGACAAAAATAGGAGGGTTGGTTGCCCCGATATGGGATGAGGTATTCCCCCTCAAAGTAGGAGTCTAGGGAAGGGAACCTAGAATCAGGTGCTGATTTGATAGAGAGTGGATGGAAATGGTGAAGATGGGGTGTGAATGCTGCAATAGTCGTGATTGCACGTATACCACTTCACAGGATGGTCAAGTCAAACTGTCGCAGGTCGAGGGTCAAGGAGTGTCGAAATTAAAGTAACCAGGCCCCAACATTTAGTCGTAGCTGATCGGGTTATTCAATTCAAGCTATAGCTCCAATGGTCATCGTGTTCCAGATATCCCAGGCTCAGAAAGTGCTCTTGGAAACACGAAAATGTCACAAGTAGTGGGGATCAACCGGCTTGCGATCCTATACTTGTGAAGGTCAAAATATAGGTTGCGAATAATTTTGCTAACCATTCATGAGGTAGCATACATGCAAAAACAACCAAGGCAACGTTGGTCTTGGAAGTGGTCAGAGTCTGAGGAGATAGTCATGATCTCCAAGGTCGAAGGAGATAGTCGCGATCTCCAAGGTCATGGTCGAGGCAGGTCAAGATAGATAGTTGGTCGAATGAATGGATGGACAAAAGAATGTGGCCAAGCTAACCTTAGAAGACATCGTGTGATCTGAGTGCTGCCTACATAGCCCCTGTGTGAAGGGCCTCAGGCCAATGTAGGTCTGACAAAAGGGAGGAAAAAGGTCAAAGTTATGGAGTGTTTTGGTCGAGGTCAAGTCATGGTCAAAGGGAGAATGGTTTGTCCATCAGGTAGATGAACAAATGAGGGTGGTCGAGCTAACCCCAGAGGACGTCATGTCAACTGAGTGCTACCTACATAGCCCTTGTCATTAGGGCCTCAGACCAATGTAGTTCAGACTAAGCGGCAAAATGGTCGATGATTGGTTTGGTCAAGTGTTGAAATGATGAGGATAAGATGATGTTACAGCCTTTTCCATATTGTGTGATGGTGTATTCTGCAACATTGGTCGAGTGGTCTTTCATCCCTAGCAATTTTCCATATTCGTGATGGATGTATGCTAAAACTGAATTGGGTCTATTTATGCTTTAGCAAGTATTGGTTTATGCTTAACATAAATTGTGTCTGGGTGATAGTTTCTATGTGTATTGGTTTCCATATAAACTATGTGAATGGTCTGTGATAATGCATGATGTCATGATGTCATGTGGTCATGTTGTTGGTCTGAAGATGTTTGGGTTGAGTTGGTTGGGTAGAAAAAGGTTTGGTTGAATGTGACCAAAGGGTATGGGGAAGAAGGGAAAGGCTCGTTGCTCTTTCATTGACAAGGACTAGAAGGAGACCATAGATAGGGGTTGTTAGAACCAAGAGCCCCATTCATGCATTACGCCGTTGACTAGTGGTTGTGCTAGAGAAGTAATTGAATCACTTGACGTTAAGTGCGCTCAAAATCCCTTGAGTATGTTGGGGTGATAAGTTGGATTATGTGAGATGGACGAAAGGGGGAACCCTTTTTGGTAGGAACAACTTTGCCCCTTTTATAGGTGACCCTGAGAATGACTATAGACAAGTCCATGACTTTATAGTTTGTAAGTCAGTTTTTTTTTGAAGGCAGACTGATCAATGTGAGAAGTCTGCGAGGGAATGTTTTGCTTTGGTGGTCATGTTGTGAAGCTGATCGATGCGAGAAGCTTCAGAAAGAGTGATGTTTATGTAGCAAGAGTTTAGTCATAACCATCCTTCGAGGGAGTGGTCTATATTTTTTATTTATATGCTTTTGATATGACTTTGGCCTAGTTGTCCTTTAAGGGAGCAGTCTAGTAATACATCAATTATGTAGCTGTCTTTCGAGGGAGCAGTCTACATTTAGAGTTTAATGACCTTTGATATGTTAGGTATCCCATTTTTATATTTTTTTGTTGACTGAATTGTTGGTCATGGACTTGACTATAGAGGTTTAGAGGGTTTCCCTTTTATTAAGACAAAGCATCCATACTTTACAAAAGGGTTATACAAGATTTGTTAAGGGGAATAGGGTTGAAAGGAATAGGAATGACAATGACAGGGGGTTGCTCAAGGGACGAGCTCAAATAAAATGTCAAGTGATCGAGTACTTGACTAATAGTAGAAAGTCGCAGATGCAAGGCATTAAAGAGCTCAAGTCTTGATAAGTCCCTGGTCCATGCTCGTGTGTGATGACGTAAGGTCTGAGCCAAATTTGAAGCAACTTGTCTCATTTGCTTCATTCCAAATTGGTCATGTGTTGGTTGATACTTGGTTGGTGCATGGTTGAGGACGTGATTAAAAGGTTGGTTGATGTTTAGTTGAGGTTGGGTTGATGTTGGTCAAGGTTTGGCTAGATGATGTTTGGTCATTATTTATCAAGGTTTGGTTGGATGATGTTTGGTCGAGGTCGGTTGATGTGTTGATGAAAAGGCTAGTTGATGTTTGGTCGAGACTGGTCAAGGTCATGATTAACAAGGTTGGTCAATGTTTGGTTGAAGGTTGAATTCCTCCAGCGACTAGGGAGAATGTTTGACAGATTGGTCAAAGTTGGTTGAGGCTTGGTGGTCAGATTGACTGTGTTGATGTCGAATAAGGGGTCAAAGGTGGAAAAGGGATCATAGTCTGGTGTGGAGATCCCAATTTAGGTGATGAGGTTTGAGAAGCATGGGTCAGTGTTGATGATTTGTCGAAGGGGTGGTCAAGAGGATCCTTGATGAGAAGGGTATCCTTTTTTTGGTGTTGACGAGTGACAGCTTTAAGAGCGCAACAATGCTCAGTGTCATGTCTCGATTTGTGGTGATAGTGGCAAAATTTAGAGTTGTCAAACCAAGATGGTCTTGATCTGAGAGTTGATGAGTGGGGCGGTGTTGAAGGCTTGTTGATAATATGGTTGAGAGGAAATGTGTCTTTCTCCAAACATTGGTGAATGACAACCTTGAGGGCACAACAATGCTCAGTGTTGTGCCCAGGCATGTGATGATACGCACAAACCTGAGTGTCATCGAACCAGGGCAATTTTGGTCTGAGAGATTGGTATGGTTTAAGAGGTGGGAGATTGATGTGAGAAGACTGCAACAATTGCTGTAATAACAAGGCATAAGAACCTGCTAATAGGTCTGTGTGTCTTATTGCAGTGGGGGTCAATGACTATAGTTTGAGAGGCGTAAGAGGCATTGGTCGTACCATCATTTTTGTGGGTGATGTAGTCACATGTGTAGATGGCACTTTGGTGGTGATAAGTGTTAGATGTTTGGGAGGAAACATATGTCTGATGGGTTGAGGGGATAATGGAGGCATCTTGCCTCTGTGAAGTATGGGAGTAGGAAGCACTCTTATTAAAGTGGATGGATGCAGGCCCAAAATTGAAGGTAATGATGAAGGTGGGGGAGGAGTCATCCGGTGTGGTTTAGTGGCCTTCTTTGGTTTGGGTTGAGGGCCACCATTGTGCGAGGTGAGGTTAGATACGTGTTTGGGTTTGGATGTGGATGAAGGTGAGTGAGATGTAGCAATCTCAGGCAAAAGGCAAGAGGAAACCGTGACTGGGTCTTCTTCGATTGAAGTGGGTGAAGAGACTGGTTCTTCTCTTGGTGGAGAAGAAATAGGAGAGTGTGGCTCCTCAAGAGGGCAAAGGGCAAGGATGATTATGCCTTCGACTTATGGTTGAGGAGTAGGCAAGGTAGGGTCCTCCATTGATGGGAGGAAGGATGGAGGTGGGATTAATGGCATTGGTATGGTCAAGGCGTCCCCCAATATAAGAGAGGTGGATGGAGGACTAATAGGAGAAGAAATTTCTTCTACTTGTGGAGGAGGTTGGTCAGGGACAAGAGGCAAGACAGTGTTGACCGTGTGTATGTCATGCTCTTGGGGGCTATCGGCCATGGTCTGGACATTGTTTTGATTAGGAGGATGGTTAGGAAAAGGTTGTTTGAAGATATTGATGTTTTGGTTGGGTGGTGCGGTCGGGTTATCCAAAATGAGATCTCCCTTGTCGATCATGTCTTGGACAATGTTTTTGAAGGTTTGGCAGTTGTTGATGTCATGGCCTTGGACACGATGATAGTGACAGAAGTCGGCCTCCCTATACCACGTAGGGAGGGCTTTTGAAGGGTCAAATTGAGGTGCTCAGATTGGAGGGAGATTGAGGACCCCCTGTTTGATGAGTTTTTCCAAAATGAAAGCGTATGATTCTCCAAATAGAGTGTAGTTACGATGTATGTACCATTGTTGGAATTGTTTGGTGATGCTTTGAGACGTTGAAGGTTGAGATTGATCGGTTGTTTTCGAAGATGGTGATCTAACGACCACAGTGTTGGCCACTCCTTTGGACTTGGAATTGGTAGAAAAAGGTCTGGAAGAAGAAGGGTCATTGGATTTTGCATTGGTATTATGCAATTTGACCTTATCTTCTTCAATGGCATGGAGTTCAAGCTTTCGGGCCATGGTGAAAGCTTCGTCGAAAGTGAGGAATGTCTGAACCCATAAAGTAGAAGAGATGTGCCTGGCACATGCTCGAGAAAAGAGCTCGATGAGCTCAGATTAAGGCAAGGAGAAGGAGAGCTGGTTAATCAAGCCTCTCCAATGGGCGACAAAATTGACTATTGATTCGTCGTCAAATTTCTTGATGGAGTAGAGGTCTGTGATTGAGACTTTTTTGGTGATGTTGATAGAAAAATGGTCAAGAAATAATTGGGTGAGTTGAGTGAATGAAAAGATAGAATGTATGGTAAGAGATCTATACCAGTCAAGGTCAGGGCCAAAAAGTGACATGGGAAACGTGCGTAAAAGTAACGCATCATCATGGGCTATAAGATAACAAGCATGTCTGAATGCTCGTAGGTGCTATTGCGGGTCTTCCTTACTCTGAAAATGAGAAAATTTAGGAAGCTCCCACTGGCTGGGATACGGTCGAATTGGGACGGAGGGATGGATGGGTTCGTTGCAAATTTGGTCATATGAGAGGGCATTACTTTAACTGGAAATAGAGGTCTCGAGACTAGACATTTTGTCCATCAATATTTTGATGAGATCGGCTGATGGATTGGAAAATGGGGTGCCCCTTAGGTTATAGGGCACTTGAAAGGTGCTAGAAGGGGCATATGATGTAGTCGGTTGCATTGGTAGGGGCGTAACATATTGATAACTAGTCATTGGGACATAAGTGGAGGCCAAGGGTGGTTGCGTCATGAAGGTAGAAGGCATAAGTTGACTAGATACCACCAAAGGTGGTTGGGTGGCAACATTGACAAAAAATGAGGTAGACACTCCTGCATTTATGGGCACAAGAGTGAGTGGAGTCGAGACAATCAAGTTTTGGTATGATGTAGAACTTGGTTGAATTGCGTGTGGTTGAGGGGGTAATGAAACCCCGATGGAGGTCAGTCCAAAAATAGACAGGGAGGCCAAACTTTGCATATTGGTTGTGGTCAGGATAATGGTTGAGGCAATAGTCTGAGTCATAAAAGGCTGGGTGGCAGATGGTGTTGATGTCATCGCCGCTTCACCCGAAAGGTCTCGCATTTGGTTTCTTGCGAGATAGTTTTGAAGGGCTTTGACATTGAGGTCCAAGAATCTCTCGAAGTCTTGGTCCCCTTCAGGGACAATGGGGGTCTGAGTCAGGGTCGGTCGAGTTGGAGTTTGTTCGGTCTCTGGTTATGCGTCACGTGGTCAAGAAGATCCTTGGTTTGAGTGCGTGTCAAAACCATTCAAGGTAAGAAGGGTCAGGTTTCAGTAATTATGTTTTTTTAGTTTCAGAAACTCAGAAAATGGTTTTCACAAAAAAAGGGGTTGGGTTTTAGGCTGCTGTTTTGAAAAAAAAAGGACTGTGACAGTGACCGACGTCGGTTGAAAAATTGATGTCGGTGAAGAAAGATGGCCGATGTCGGTCAGATAACTGATGACGGCGAAGAAAGGTTGGCGATGTCGGTGGTAAAATTGATGCTGATGATTGTGGTTTCTAGAAACTCAGAGAATTTAAAAAATTTTGGAAAGAAGAAAAACATCCTCACTAGCTCAAAAAACCAGATAAGAACAGAAAAATAGATGGAGACAGGCAGGGCCTAAGCGTTAAATCCTAAGAATCAACTTTTTAAAATCCTATTGGCTTATGCCTTAAAATGTGTTTGGGAGGTTGGCTTGTAGAAGGGTCCTAGAAGAGGTAGTCTATGGATGGTTTCAGGTTTGTTTAGGCGCTCAAGAGTCTGTGTTAGGTTCCGTACATAGCGTAGTTCTAAGGAGCAAGCTCCCCTCACTTCACGAGCCCAGTGATAAGCTGGTCTCGCTTAGCCAAGATATACTTTCCCTAGAGATTATCCTCTGCTAGAGAACAGAGTGGGCTTTCCCCTTGGTGGTGAAATCCAAGTGGGATTGCTGGGATGGGTAAGGTATCCGCTAGGTGATGAAATCCGAGTCGGGCCTTGTCTCAAGTAAGTTTTGATGTTTAATTTGTGCAAGTGATTTGGTTGTGTAACATAAGTGATCTATGATTAATTCATGATGCGGTTGTTAATTACTAGATGTGGACTAAGTATGCAGTCAAGAAGAAATGAAATGAAATGTGTTTTAAGCCCAAGTCGAAGTGTGAGTTCAGATGAAAACAAGTTGAGAAAGGGTTGAAGAGTATGACTTTTGACTAGTCTAAGATACAAGAAAAGAAAGAACAGTTCTTTTTAATCTTGCTAATAGTGTCTTTTGGAAGATAGAAGAAAGAGGTGAAAAGGAGAAACCTAATGCACCTATATGAACAGAAAGAAAAGAACCCAAGGAAGACCCTAGGGTCCCACCGGGTGTCCCAGAATGTTTCTATATGATTTTCGCTTTCACATTCAAAAAGGAAATGAGAAACTAAGAGAAATGGTCTAAGGCTTGTATGTACCTGGATGTAGTCTTGCGCACCGCTATCCAGACGTTGAGGGAACTCCTCTTTGGTTGTGGAGGATGACACCTGCAGAAGAAAGAGACTAAAACAAAGAAGGCGTTAGATGAGGATATGGTGGGTTGCCAAACAAAAGCTTGATCCCAGAAGTACAAAGACTTCCTTGATGGATGTCAACCCACTGATTGATAAAAATGATGTCTATAAAAGGTAGAATGATAAAAGACTGAAATGATTAAAGACTGAAATAGAAATAGAAGCAAATGCTTACCTAAATGGTACTGTCGGCCTAGTCATAGTCACCAACATCGGTTAGTCTACCGACGTTGGTTTTCAAGGTCTACCGACATCATTTATCTATCGATGTCGGTGGGGGTAGTGGCCTCTGCGATCAACATCGATTGGGGCAGTAGTCTTTAGACGAGGTTTGGTCAATTTTTTGGTCTGTGGACGGGTCTGAGAAGGGCTCTGGATCTAGTTGAATGGTCTGAGAGTCTGGGTTTGGTTGGATGCTCAAGGTCTGGGTAGAGTTGCAGGGACAATGGACAAAGTGTATGTTCTGAAAAGGAGGATAGAGGTGATAAGGATATGGGAAGGCCTCTCAGCCTTTTCAGGAGGGAGTCAAGTCTGGTCTGGCTGAATAACAGATAGATTAAAAAGATAATATTGAAATGAAAATAGTATCAAATACTTACCTCATACCTGCTAGAGAAGGAATGTTGTAGACTGGTTGTACCTATTGCTGGTGCTGCTGGTTTGAAGGCCCTTTTGCTGGTAGAAGCTGATGCAGAGTACCTATTGTTGCTATAGCTGGTGTAAAAGCCCTATGAGAGAGAGAGTGGGAGGTCTGGTGGACTGAAGACTAGAAGATTGGCTAATTGTTGAAGGTCAAAAGGCAGATGATTCAAGATTGAAGAGTCAGATTCGAGAGATTGGAAAAATGGGATCCGCATTTTGGAAGTGAAATGCAGTTATGAAGGAAACTGATGCTGGAAAAATCACTGACATCGGTTGACAGTTGACCGACGTCGACGGCTGGAAGGCAAAAAAAAGGCTAAAAATAGCCTTTTATCCATTTTCCCAACTACCGGGTCAGCGGGTCAGGGGAAGAAATGGTCTAATGTGATTTAATATGTGTGGGAAATGAGTGGGATAAGGGAAATGGGGTCTTAAATCATTTAAGACTTGGCAAGGGGTAGTGGAGGGCAAGTTGGAATAGGTCATAGGGTGATAAATGAGGGCATCCAAGGGCAAAGAATCCAAAGAGAGGAGAGGTGGCATGAATGAGGTGGCAAGGGGAGAGAGAGAATTATTAATTTAAAATAAGATAATTATTTTAAATTAATAAGACATAGGTTAGGAGTGGTTAGAAATGGAAAGGGACCAAGGGGACTAAGGGGGGAAGGACGACCAAGGAGTAGACACGATTTTGATGTCTACACGGTTATTATTTTGATCTTCTTTATTATCCCCTGCTCATGCACATATATGCCAATAGACACTAGTATATCGATATCACAAAATAAATTGAAGGTACAAACATGTTTCTAATATACACTTTTATTCATTTCATATTTATAGATCAAAATATGAATGGAAGCTAGAAATATATATTATATAATTAACAAAAATTAGCCCATTGACCCTAACTCTCAGTTCAACCCCTATGAATATGATTTGATAAATATAAAATTAAAGAGGAAGCACTTAGACTTTGAATTGAAAGATTTATAAGGTAAAAATGATAATGTCAAGCTTTTCTTGGAGGGAATTTAATAGAATTATGGAAGCAATTTTATTTGTCTTGCAACATTTTGAGTCTAATTTCACTGCAAATAGTTTATATGATATTTAATCCACTGGGCTTCCTATAGAATCTATCATAGATTATATTCACAACCTTCTCCCTGTAAGTTAATACTTCTACTTGTGTCAATGACATTCCATTAACTCAAAATATTCACATCACTTTTGATAGAAGCCTCTAAGTTTTCGTCATTGCAAAGTTATAACCCAGGAGAAACCCCTAAACTTGTATATGCATTTTAATAGTTATAAAACTCACTAAAAATACCTAGATGGACTAAATGAACCATTCAATGGTTTATATTTTATCAAAAAAATGGGAAAGAGAGAATCTAAAGCCTAATTATGACAAATTTCTGAGTAAAATTAGAATGTTAAAGATATGTAATAAATTACACAAATTTATTTGCAACTTGATAAATTTTGAAATATGCTAAAAAAGGAAAAAGATAAATACGAACAACTTAGTTATAAATATGATATGCAAGACTGTAAATATAATTGACTATTTGAGTTCATTGTGAATCAAGAATGGGGCTTTGCATCCACCTAGGATAAGGCCATGCTATTTGGATGAGGACATTCTATGATGGTGTTTATAGGGTGTGCCAATGTCTAGTAGGGTTTTTTATTTCTATGTAAAAATATGTTGGTGTGTTTCTGGTTGTATGTCTTGTGTGTGTGATAAGATCTATGTGATTCAATTTAGAAGCTATTTTGTGCCTTTTTATTCACTTGGAACCCTAACTAAATAGATTATGAGGGAAAAAAATAAATGGAAAAATGGTTTAGTGTCTAAAGTTGTGCTTGACCTTAACACCCCTTGTGTTAAGAATTATCTACATACTAATACTTCAAATATGGATCAATATCCTTGTATTTCTCCCATGTTATGTTGGTGTGTGTCAAAGGATGGTTTAATGATACATATTTGTATAACCTTGGTATGATTAAGCATTTCACCAATGTTTTTTTATCTTTGAGATATATTTAGACTTATCTCAAGGCTACCAGCGCTATACCTATAAAATTTAATTTATAAGCATTTACGACTAGACATTTTTTAGTATATGTCTCAATAGTTCTCATGTGACTAGTAGTTCTCATGTAGGAATAGCTTGAGATAACTCGATTGTGTTATAATTTATACTAGAATAAGTATTTCTTCAAATGGGTTTATTTCTAAAAATATTGATAGAATATTCATTCCTTGCTATGAATGTCAATGTATGTCTCAATATTCTTATAATAACTAATATAAGTAGGAGAGGAAGACATCATTGTCTTTTTCTTGAATGTAATAACTCCTCTATGTTAGAGGTACACTCACTGAGGGGGGGGGGGGTGGGGGGAGGTGAATCAATGAGCCTAGATAATTAAACTTTAATTTAAATCCTTTTAAACTCTTAATTAAGTACCACAAACATTCATGATGCATATACATCATTCATAGTAATTAACAAGAGAGACAATGCAAGATAAAGCACATCACACATGACATATGTGGAAACCCTCTTAGGGGAGAAAACCCATTAGAACATGTAATTATACTATTGTCTTATAATAACAAGAACCAATTTAGACTAGTTATAACCAATCAATGAACTACCATCCCTTATTTTAGTTAGACTACAATCCCACAAGGAGCTACTACACATGTCTAGCTGAGCTACCACAACAACTAGACCTTTAGCAAGTTTCACCTTACAATGAGGCTACAATCCCCTAGATGTTGATCAACCACAACAAGAATTATAAAAAAACATCTCCTAAGCATTGATTACATGCCAATATGATGGAGATACAAATCATATTAGCTTTCTTCAAACCTACACACTCAATGCATCCAAAGCCACCTTTTGGATCACTCTTCACTTCTCAACAATAACTCTATCACTAGATCAATTATATGACGAAATGGTCATACACATAGTCCACACTCTGATCTATCTTTGAAATCAACCACCAAGCTCATATGGATACCATCTATCCTTGGCTCACTCTCAAGACATTCAAAACATCTTTTTGGATCACTCTAGACCTCTTCACTCATCCTCAATCTGCAAGACTACTATTTTGACATCATAAATATAACTTATAGGTCATACAAAAAATCATCAATATTCTGTACTCAAAAACCCATCCACTGAGAACACTTACTCTCCTTCACCTCTCAACTCTTTGCTCTAAACCACACAAGCAAGCCTCTCTCAAATTTAAAAACCATCATCTTTGGTTTCACTATTTATAGAGCATTCATGATTATCAACACCTTCATCAACCATTAGACATGACTTATCCATTAAGGATTATAAAATATAAATAAATGGCTCAACACAATACACATAGGTCAACCATAACATTTATGGGTCACCATTAAACAACTACAACTTTTAACTAGGCCCTTGTAGCCCTTACAAGTCTCATGGAGACCCATTCACTCCTTTATCACTCCATCAAGAAAAAAAAGGACACAAGACCACCTCCAAAATTATAGGTCTACTCCATATGACCCTTTCACTTCCTCAAATGATCACAATCATCTTTCCTCACCTTTGTGTATGCTCAATCAACTCAAACATAGATCTTGTACATAGGAACAATATGAGTGAACACACAATCAACTCTTTAAGCATTTTTCATACTCAAGATAGATTGATCACACTTCCAAAATCCTTATAAAAGATCCTTATGAAGTATATAACACCTTATAATAGCTAAGTCATCATGAAACATCAAAACAACACAAGCTCAAATATCCTTCTCGGGTCACTTCCAGAATAGAGTTAAACACATAGTCAACTTTGGAGCACCATAACTTTGACTATACAAATAATCAAACCTTCTAATCACTAGTATTGGATGTACCTTGAAGTCATCTAAAAGTTTTATTTTTATATCACCAATAAATTCATCTTAAATAAAATGTAATAGCCAAAATATAGAGCGTTGGTCTTTCCCTTTGTAAATTTGAATATTCAAATGCCAACGATCATAGTTATACTTCAAACATCTTTTCCTCATCTTGTGTTATCATATCTTAGATTAAATACACACCATTGATCTTCCTTGAAGTAGCTCAAACTTTAGCTTTCACCATTCATCATTGGATCTTCATTTTGACAATTTGACTTAATGCTCTCCATCGATCTCCTGTACGTAGCTCAATCTTTATCTATGTTAAAAATTAGACACTTTGAAATCATATTGCTCAATAGACACCATTGATATATATATGTATGAATAACTTCTCACTATTAAATTTTGTAAGAAGCCTGATCTTTACATCTACTCAACATTAAAATTTGAACACTTGTCCTCATCTTTCTGCTTTTTGACACCTTGGAACAAACACACTCTATTGATCTTTTTGTAAGGAGCTTGGTTTTTACCCTATTTAAGTATCGAACACTTTGACCCATTTGACTCAATACACATTATAGAATTGGATGTATGAACTCCGGTGAATCATTGGATATCCATTTGGTCTTGATCTTTAACTTCATGTAGATTTATATAAGTATGGGGACTATTACAATATGCCTGGGAGGCCAACTTTTCATAGTTATATCTTTTTCCTCGATCAAGTCCATGTTCTGATATTTGGATCATATGTTATCCTTTCAAAGAGGAATCTAACCATGTATTAAATAGCTCCTAAAACCTTCATGTGTGTGATATATGCCATTACCAAACTAACTACTTGGTTCTTACTTGAACTTAGATATTAATCTTAGATTCATTTTGCACCATCAATCTATGATGCGATGAAATGTGGACCATTAGATCTACATTAAAAATTTGGCTAAGTGGTGGAACTTAGTGAACTTATGTCTGAGAAGCCAACATTGTGAGTAAGTGTTTAGGAAAAACTCCTAAATCTAAGAAACTAAAAAAAAATCTAGGGTAGATATTGATCCTAACACAGGGAACTAGAGTGCAAAAATAGCCCAGCCAATAACTAATGAGGAAGCTCAAAATCTTATAGTTCAAGATTTTACAATTGAAAATATAGATCTTCGGACTACATCACGTGCCATGGATATGCATCACCTTGAAGCATCCACCAAAAAGATAGTCAATTGAACCTGAAAAGATGAGAAAGATAAAAAGGAGTTGAAACATACCTTACAGTCAAGGGCAGAGTACATCAACACCATTCATAACCCAAATCAATAACCTATTACCCAACTACCCCTATCTGTCAATCCAAAATCACCATTCAATCAAAATATGTTGGAAAAAATATATAGAAACAAAATGGTTGCCAGGGTATTTGATGATTGGTTGGATGGCATCATCCAGAAAGGTATGGAATACATTCATAAACTAAAGAATATATATGATCAAACCACAACTACTATTGAATAATTGAAGGCATAAAATGCTTTGTGGATAAAATATGAAGGCAAATGGATGAATGTGATTAACCAAATTCATGAGGTACAAAAGTATGAGATAGCAAATTTTTTGTCAAAAAAGAATTTGACAAGTCTAGATGAGGATGTACTATATGTAAGTAAAAAATATATTGAATGGAGGAATTCAGTATCCCAACAAGGGTGAATTAAACTCACGAAAATGATCAAAGAAATAACTGAATTCACTTAATCATTACAACATGATCTACAATGTATTGATGTAAAATACATAAAGGATGATGGAGAACCAGAAAAGGATATCGATACTATGATTCAATCCTTCAGGGAAAAGATCAACTTTATTATATAAAGTGACAACTTATTAATAAAAATTTTCTCTCAGATTTGAATGGTGGAGTCACTTCTTTATCTCTGCATTGACACACTCCTGGGGCATGCAGAGAAGATGGAAAAAATTTGGAGGAAGAAAGACACCTGAAAGGCAAGGGTAAAGCACATCGGTATTTCCAATTTCTTAAAAATCTAGGAGTTTGTTACAACGTTTCAGGAGTGGAAGGCTAAACATTCCTCTCCAACCAAACACAAAAAATATGGAGATTCGAATCCATCACATCAACCATGATCTTACTTACATAGTTTATTTAATCAAATTTTCAGTTAAAATTATTTAAAAAAAAAAATTATCTTTAAGTGTGTGTGTGTGTGTGTGTGTGTGTGTGTGTGTGTGTGTGTGTGTGTGTGTGTGTGTGTGTGTGTGTGTGTGTGTGTGTGTGTGTGTGTGTGTGTGTGTGTGTGAATTTATGTATTTGATTTTTATTGAAGATAGAATCTATGCATTCTATTACCCACTGATGTTATAGAAAAGGATATCACATTCATAGAATGATTATGTACGGATGTTAATTAGCTTTTAAGCACTTTTTGACTTAAAGTGTATTATAATGATTAGAATAATTGGAATTTATTGAAGATCTCAAAATGAGTTGTACTTTAATATAGAGGGGAACTATTCTTGATGGTTCAACCATTTTTTGTTTAACCTATTTTTTCTTGAAAGAAGAAGGGTATAGATTCAGAACAAAACATTTTTAGATAAGGACAAATCTATTAACCAATAGTTTTTGGCAACTTAACTGGGGATCAAAATTGAAATCTTTGCTGAAAGATTAGTCACCTTAATATGAAGTAACAATGGTGTTTTTACATGAAATTATAATTCCTATTTACAACCTAATCTTGGTTTTCAAGATGCGCAGGAAGATATAATTGGTTAGTTAAATACTCTTGCTTGGTGTATTCATCATAATATTGATGATTATAGGAGGGAAAGTAGAGTATTAGAAAAAGAAGAATTAACCGATAATTTGATATTTTTGTTACTCAAGAAAAGGAGGAAAGTAGAAAATGTAGTAAGAAATCAAGCCCCTGAAGTGCGAAGAGATTAAGAACAACATAGAAATTAATAGCTACTTATCCAGTTATAATATCATAAGCTAGATTCTAGAAGATATACAAGGTCTTTGAGAAGAGAGGGAATTGAGGATCCTACTTTTCAAGCATTTACAAAGCCTAAATTTACCTTATATTCTTACCCATGTTAAAAAATATATAATTAGACCTCCTATCCCTCCTAAACCTTTACATACTTTGTTTATCAAGCCTTAACTCTTTCTGGTATTATCTTTCCTTTTGCCATAAGTTTTCTTCCAATGTCCCAACCTTAGGGAGCAGCTATAAGACCTCTAAATTTAGGGGCCAACTTTAATCCTTTGCCTAATAATGCAAGGGAAAATTTACCTAAATTTAATGGAGATGAAAGATAATCACTAGAGAAGCATCTGAGTGCCTTTATAGTATCATGTGTGTTAGGTGTGCGACATCAAGATGTAGCCATAACATTTTTTGTGCAAACTGTAATCGATACTGCAGCACAATAGTTTTACCATCTAATTGATTCCTAAATCACAAAATGGAATGATATGAAAACTATGTTTGAAAATAGGTTCAAAAGTGCAAAAGATGAACATTCCCTTCTAGCTCAATTGAATCAGCTCAAGAAGGAGATACATGAACACATGAGGGAATTTACAGCCAAATTCAATAGAATTGTGCACAATATTCCTACTCCAAAAATTTTGACTGCTGAAAATTAGAATTTTTTTATTAATTTTATGCTTCCTAATATAAGTTTTTATCTCTGAAGAGGTGCAATTGTTGATTTAGTATCCGTACAAACCTTAGCAATTGGGTTAGAGGACGATCTTCTTATGGCTAGAAAATGAAAGACAGAAGTCCAAGTACCTAATGCTCATCCTTCATCCTCTATAGATCATATGGTTCAAAGAATAGTAAATGATATTATTGCCCTAAAAAGATAATTACCTAAGGCTAGTACTTCATTCCAACAACCATATCAAGATATTGGCAGGGTAAATTTTAATCAACAGACAAATGCTAGTAGGACATTGCCACTTACATCAGTGCAACCAAGGTTGACTATTGAAGCTCCTCCTAAAAGAGGTAACATGTGTGCCTTTAATTTGACTATTGATCATGATGTAAATTCTTATCTGAAGATGCTTAGATATGCTCAGATGACTGATACTCAAGATGTATTGGGAGAGGCTACCAAAGAAGAAAGAAACATTGAGAAACCTGGTGAATCTGAAATACACTTCCTAGAATATGAATTAGATTCAAAAAGAAGAGGTGAAATATTAGTTATTCTCAAAGATCCTTCTTGTGCTATCCTCACCAGAAGTCAAAAAATTATGAGATTTCCTAATACTCAAAAAGTGCCTGTTAAAGGTAAGGAACTTTTTATTAGAACCTCTGATGCTAATCTAAAGACTCAAGAAAATAAATTGTTACATAGAAATAATCATGAGACTTCTTTTGATATTTTAAAATTTTGTAAGTCTACAAAATTTTAAATATCCCTTGTTTATTAACCTAGGATAAAACCCAAAGAACTTGATAAATTGGTCAAATATGTCAAAAATGGCCCTACACAAGTTAAACTTGAGAGTCAATTAAATATTAATACTGAGTCTTCCATTGCCCAATTGACTATTTTGGTAGGAAATATCCATACTAGTTATGGAATGTTGTTGAGCAAGACTTTTTTTAAAAATTAAGGTGTGCAGATTAAATTAAATTGATCAAAAACTACAATTCTAGTGGGAAAGTAGAAAGTTAAGCTAGAACCTAAACTTAAATGCAAGTTTATTGTATACCCTTATGATGATCCTAAGTCTAAGATTCTATTTCAATAATATGAATTTGGTAATTATTTTCTCTCTTATGAATATTTGAAAGAAGAATCTGTCCCAAACTCTGTTCATTCAGATGATCTATGGACCATGGAATTTGACGGCAGTTGTCCTACTATTGGTTTAAGGGCAAGGGTTGTGTTGATCTCACCTGAAGGTGAAAATTTTCCTTACTCTTTCAAGATAAAATTTAAAAACACTAATAACACTATATAGTATGAATCTTTATTACTTGGGTTAAATGAAGCTAAAGGAAAGGGTGTAAATAGGCTCAAAACTAGAGGAGATGCTGAAATAATTATTAAACATGTGAGAGACATTTTTTCAATTAAAAATAAAAAATTGAGAAATTATAGAAATAGAGTTTGGGATGAGATAGAATATTTTGATACCTTTTCTATTGAAGCCATTCCCAAGACCAGAACATGCGAACATATTTTCTAGCAGTATCAGCTTTTCTTCTTCTCTCACACCTTGATTTCAAAAGGGATTCATATAGAATAGAACTAGTCTATCATTCTAATGTCCTAGATAATGCTAAAAATTTGCAAGTTTTTGAGAATGATAAGCAGATCAAAAAAATCATAGAGAATGCTAAGATTTTCCTGGGGACTTATTTTGAAGGTTATGAAGTAGAATGTAAAGAATTTAGTCATGATCCAAGGATCAATTCAAAAGATTATGTAATTCAGTTAAAGGGAAACAAAATTCCTAAAGGATTGGTCTCTCTAGAACATTTGTTCACTAGAAAATATGAATATACTAAAGGCAAACTTGCCCAGAATCCTAAAAAAGTGGAGGATTATGAGAAAATCAATATTGAGAGTGAGACTAAACCTAAATGGATCTCTATTGGTAGGTCTTGTTCACCAGAAGAGAAAACAAATTGATTAATCTATTGATTAAGTATAATGTCTTTGATTGGTGATATGATGACCTTAAGTATTTTAGATATGGATAGTTTCAGCATCATATTCCTTTGAAAGTAAATACAACTCCATTCAGGTAGAAGCTAAGAAATTATAACTTAAAAGTTACTGCAGCCATTTTTAAGGAGATTGAAAAGATGTTGAAGGCTAAGATTATTTATCCAATTCACCACTCCACTTGGGTGGCAAACATTATTCCACTATGTAAATAATGGAGAAATAAGAATCTGTGTTGACTTCAATAATTTTAACCAAGCTAGTTTAAAAGATAATTATCCCTTACCTGTGATGGATCACATCTTTCAGATAGCTACTAGGTATAAATGATGTCCATGCTAGATGGCTTCTCAGGTTCTAATCAAATAAGTGTGGCTATAACTAACCAATATAAAACTACTTTGACTACACCTCATGGAACTCTTTATTATAACCGTATGCCCTTTGGTTTGATTAATGCTGGTGCAACTTTTCAATAGGTGATGGATTCGTCCTTTAAAGATCTAAAAGATAGAATTATTGTCATTTATCTTGATGATTTAACTATTTTATCTATAAAAAGAAAGGATCATGTGAAGGATCTAGATACCATTTGACAAAGGTTTAAGAGTCATGAAATATCTCTTAACCCTAAGAAGTCAGTTTTCTGTGTTACAAATGGGAAGTTATTGGGACATCTAGTTTCAGAGGATGGAATCAAGATTGATCCAAAAAGGGTTAAAGAAATACAACATCTAAACTTTCCTTCTAATAGGACTGGAGTTATGTCTTTCTTTGGCCAAATTAATTTTCTTAGAAGGTTCATTCCTGATTTTGCTAAGATTACAGACAATATTATGCAGACGATGAATAAAAATAAGATTTCAGATGGAATGAAGCTGCTAAGAAAGTATTCAAGGATGTTAAAGAGGTGATTGCAAAAAAATCTACTTTGGTAAACCTTGATTTATAAAATGATTTTGTTATTTACTGTTATGCTTCAGAACATACCATGTTTGGTATCTTGTTACAAAAAAGTGAATTGAATGTAGAAGATCCAATATCCTTTATGAGTGTTCCTCTCAAGAAGCATGAACTTAATGATTATTTGGCTAATAAACATGATTTCCATATAGTAAAGGTTGTTAAACAATTCAAATATTATATACTTCATTCTCATTTAGTTATATGTGTTCCTAGTTCGATCATGAAAAACATTTTGACTCAACAAGATGTTGGGATGAACAATAGAACAACATGGGTTAATAAAATTCAAGAATACAAATTAGAGGTTAGGCCAAACAAATTGGTTTGAGGTCAAGGTTTGTGCAAATTTATTGCTAGAAGTAAGGAAGAAGAATAAGAAGAACTTCCTACTATCCTATTAGTAAGCTTACAAGATCCATGGTTCCTAAACATGGCACACTATCTTACTTATGAAGACTATTCCAGTCACTTATCCTCAAAGGAGAAAAGGAATTTGAGGTTAAAAGTAGCAAAATATGTCATTTGGGGTGATTTTATATACAAAAAGGGACTAGATGGAACCTTTCTAAGGCGTGTAGATAAAGAACAACAATACAAACTGTTAGAAGTTTTTCATAATGAATCCTACAGTGGACATTTATCTTTTTCGGTCGTAGCATTCAAAATCCTTAGAAATTGTTATTATTAGCTAGGTATGTTCAAAGAGGCGTATAAATGGATGGCTAACTATGAAAAATGCAAAATGTTTTTAGGAAGGTCACAACTTTCAACATTGCCTCTAAGGCTTGTCATTATTAAAGAACCTTTCAAATAATGGAGATTAAACTCCATTGGGCCTCTTTCACCTCCTTCGAGTATTGGATATACACACATTTTAATAACAAAAAACTATTTTATGAAATGGGTTGAAGCATCCGCTATGAAGAGATTCACTTCAAGAAGTGGTATGTAATTTTCTCAAAAAAAAATATATTTCTATATTTTGGTGTTCCCCAGAACCTTATTGTAGATAACGCTACCATTTTTTTTCAATTGAACTTACTTCATTCTGTTATGAGCATAATATCTCTCTTTCTCACTCATCAGATTATTGCCCTCAATGGAATAGACAATTGGAGTCTAGTAATAAAAGTCTAATAGCCATCATGAAAAAATTGGTGAGTGATAACCCCAAAGATTGGCATAAGAAACTATATGAAGCACTATGGGCTGACAGGGTAACCCCAAAAGGAGCAATAAGAATGGCACCTTTTGAGTGGGTTTTTTGGATAGGAGCACAATTATCATTATCTCTAGAATTATTTGTGGCTAAATTGCAAAATGTTATTAAAGATCAGTACTTTTAAGATTTTTTATAGAAAAGAGTTATGTACTTAACTAAGACTGAGGAGGAGAGGAATGAACTGGTTGATCAGATTACTGCTCATCAAACTAGGGTTAAAAAGATTTTTTATTAGAAAACTAGACCTAAAAATTTCATGGAAGGATATGAAGTATTGTTATGGGATAGAAGGAGAGAACCTAAAGGAGCACATGGCAAATTTGATTCACTTTGGAAAGGGCCTTTCAAAATTCATAAAGTGTTGGGTCCTAATTCTTTTAAATTATATTATCTAGATGGAGTTGCTTTACCTGTATCCTAAAATAGATAAGATCTTAAGTTGTATCGACTGTGAAATAGGTGGCCCCTATTTATCCTTCATTTGTGAACATCGTCTCTAAAAAAAGAGAGATGGATGGTGTTATCCTACCCCTGAGTGTTATTTTCTACTTATATATATAGTATCTAGCACCTCATATTTATATGGAACCTCCCATTGATAGAGGAGATATCTATCCTATTTTGATGTGTTAAACCTACACATTTGGCCAACCAATCTCCCTATGCTATGGTTGAAATCACCTATTTTGCTCATCAATTAGCTGGTGACAAAATATTCACCCAATAGTTTTTGGTGACTCCACTGGGGAACGACGAGCATTTCCAGTCCTTTTTCAGTCTATTCAAATTGAATAATTTCATATTGCTAGGGAATGACGTTAAGTGTGAAAGAACACTTCCAGCTTCATGCCAATAATTTTTGGTGACTATACTGGGGAAGAATGAGCAATTTCAGTTCTTTTCTAATATCCATTTTCTCTGCTAGGGACACAAAAATTTTGCAAAATTTGAAGCCTCAAGCTTCAAATTGAAGCATCACCTATGTCTTATCTATTATCATTAAAGCCTTATTCATTATCATTACATACTCTGAGCTATAAAACTAAAGACATTGGAGATCAAGCATTTCATTTCAAAAGTCAATTCTCTGCCAGCTCCATGCCAATAATTTTTGGCGACTCCACTGGGGATCATTTTGTGTAGTTTGAAGCCTCAAGCTTTAAATTGAATTAGTCCCTATCCTTATCCATTTCAACTTTGCAATCTAGCAACTCCACGCTATACAAGAAGCTAGAGAGTGCAAGGTGTTTTTGACCCTATTTTTGAGTTGGTGCAATAGGGTAATTTTGATTTGTTTCCTCCACAACTTCAAGTTAAACAAACTAAGAGTTTTCCTCCTACCAATATCAGGTCACCAATACAAGGCAGAGCTTCTTCTTTTGCTGTTAGCAGAGCTTTGCCTATACCTACTCCACCCAAATTTGTTATTCCCCCTTTCCATAGTCATATAATTGTGGTTTAAGGCCCCTGGGGTAACTCTTTTGGTCCACTCAATTTAACTCCACCTCTACATGAACCACCTCGTAGTTCTAGGAATAATTTCCCCATGTTCTTTGGTGATGGGAGAGTTCAACCTGATGAACATATTGCAGCCTTCAGCATAGCTTGTGGCATGATAGGTGTGGATTATGAGGACGTAGCAGTTAGGTTGTTTGTAGAAACATTACAAGGCACTATTGTAGACTGATTCTATCATTTGTAGGCCCAGACTATGATAGACTGGAACACCTTCAAAGCTAAATTTGAAGCCATATTCAATCCTGTAGAAGATGTGCATGCTCTGCTGGCCCAACACACACATATGAACCCAGAAGTGAATGTAAAACAGTTAAGGGATCATACATTGTGTTCACCTGGTCTAAGAAGTAGTCAGTCTAGCAAGATAATAAAGGAACAATAGAGGAGCAATCTCAGCCTACAATTTCAATTGCCAAATGAGAAACCACTCTGCATTTTCAAGCAAAGGACCCAGTGATTGCTAAAAAAGTAAGCACCTCAAGTACGCCTTCACCTTCTACTTCAATTTAAAAAACCAGTTCTTCCCCATAAAAACCAGAAGGATGAACTCCCTTCCCCTATTCATAATTCATTTCAGACATTTGACATAGTCAACCATGTCAAGAAAACTAAAATTCAAATGTCTGAATTTAAATTTCTACAATCCAACCCTGAGTAGTTGGATATGTTAGGAGAATGTGTGAAGAATAAAATTGTCCCTATAAGACCGGCTGTTCTAAATATAACCCCCATGTCCACTTGGAATAGCCATGTCATTGCTCCTCCTGCTACTCCCCGAAGGATTGAACCATTTTATGTCTCCCTACTAATAAATGGACATCAGCTGAACTTTTGCCCTTGGTGTGTTTGTCTATTTTCTATTCTTGTGTAAAGGGTCTTGGGTTGACTTTGTGCCCCCATTATCCTTCGTATTTCACTCTTAGGTAGTCGAGGTGGAGACCTTGTGCTAAATCTCAGTCTGTTGGTTACCACGCCCACTATTACTAGTTATTTGTTACCTACCAGATAGAACTCCAACTATTTGTTGCAAGACCACTTCTAAAAAAAGAGAAGAGCCTTCAGTGTTTCTAGCTTGGATTTCTCCTTTGTTTATGAACATCATCTCTAAGAAAAGAGAGATGGATGGTGTTATCCTACCCCTGAGTGTTATTTTTTGCTTATATATATATATATATATATATATATATATATATATATATATATATATATATATATATATATATATATATATATATATATATATATATATATATATATATATATATATATATAGTATCTAGTGCCTCATATTTATAGGGAACCTCCCCTTGATGAGAGGAGAGATTTGTCCCCTTTTGATGTGGTAAACCTGCACATTTGGCTGACCAATTTCCCTATGCTATGGTTGAAATCACCTATTTTGCTCATTAGTTAGTTGGTGACAAAATGTTCACCCAACAATAGTTACCCCTATTGGAATATCTTGTCTCCAAAAGTGTTTGGAGATATCTATGTTTAAATGTGACTTAAACAATGTGGATAGGAGAAGTGGGTTGCAAAGTCATACAAAATTATGAATAAAAATGGGAAAACATAAAATGTAAATACCTCTAGACATTTAATTCTCAACAAATATCCTTAATAGGAAAGTGACTAAAAGACATTTAAAAAAAGATTCGTGCTAAATTTGGGTGTCTACATACTTAAGCCAATTTAAAATTTCTATTTCCCAAGCGTAAAAATCTAGATTATCGGTTTCATTCATTGAAGAATCAATATTGCATACATATCTCTAATAGGGAGAATTCTATGTAGATTGAATTCCCTCTTTGAAGTTTATGATATATAGCAAACACTCAACTATTCATTTGGGAGTCGTTTGGGTATCCTCAACCCACAATTATTCTCTTTTTATAGGCCTTAAACTAGTGTTAATAGTGAACCTAGGGTTTCAAAGAGAATGAGACAAGTTTCTATAAATTGTGCACACATTGAGCCTTGATATCCCACATAAAGACAATCTATAAGTAGGCACAATGACCCATATTAAAAAAAAGAAATATTATATATTTAGATGCATCCAACATTATATAGATGTTAATGCTTTTTGATACCATATGAGTAATGATTCTATTGAGGTGCATCAAAATTTTCAATCCCTAATTTGAACGACTTTGGGTTTAGTTTTCAACCATTTCTTCTACCTGTATTCAGTCTAAGATTTGTATAATATAGTAACATGCTAAGTATCTTAATCCATTCTTAATTTCCATTTATATCAAGTACATTTTTTTAATAACATTCTTCCTTTTACCTTCAAATTCATATATTATTGTAATACATTAAATGATTTAAATAGATTCTTATTTCTATCTAATTTAGATTGCATTATTCTAAAATAAGGTAGAATATGTACCATTCTAATGGATTTTATAAAACTTTACCAAGTTATTTCATGATCAATATATAATAAGATTGAAATACATTCGAAAACCCCTCTTTCGTACACATAAATTACATTCATCAATGTACCTCTAAACCATGAAAAGATATAATTAAAAAACAACAATCAAATACTTATTAACTATAATTTAAATTTTTTAAAAATGATTTAATATAAAATAATCAAAAAATATTTAAAATAAAATATGATTTCGATGATATTAAATAATTTAATTAAAAAATTCAACCCTAATGAATATTTAACCATAAGCTAATCAAAAATAAAATTAAACATGACTACCTCCCAATAAATGATTGTGAACAAAATATTCATTATTTTGCACCTTCAAAACTAAACTATATATTTTGATCAATTCGGATCCATTTTGACGTATATTTTTATATTGGCCCTACATGTCAGGGATAAATACATTTTTTTATAAATTTCCAATGAGACATTACGTCTAAAATTTAAAGTGTTTAATTTCATGTTGAAAATTTGATATAATTTTTTGCATTAGATTTATAAAGTTGCATATGTTATAAATTTTCATGTCAATAATATTAAAATAAATTAAAAAAACAAACATGGGTGCCCTCAATTTTGCATGCCCAAAAAATGAGATAATAAAATAATGTTTATGGAGAGGAGGTTTTAGAAAGGGAATCGACAGAGGAGGGGGTTTGAAAAAATAGGAATTCTATGTGGGTCAAGAGGACCTCATCTATTGTCAAATATAAGATTTGCTAAATACAATGTCAAATTCAAGCTTTTCCCTATCTTTACACTCTATAGTCATTATAGAATAATCCCTATCCAAGCATTTTTCCATTGGTACAATAAAAATATTATTGTGAATGTGATATTTTCTAGTTCTTTCTGCCTCTACCACTGACATTCTATCGAGGGTGCTAGTAATCACCGTCAACAATGAATATCATTTTCACCCTTCAATAACAACTCCTAAATTTTGTGAATCTTTTGAGGTTCTTCAATGGTTGGGCTTGTCCTCACTTGTCATAATGTGGTATCCATATTAACACATGCATTTAAAGTGTTTTGATCCAAAAAAAAATAAGGAAGAACAAAATCACCATAAATCTAAACATATAGGCCAATTTACCAACATATATAACTAAAAGAATACATTGGATCTATGAAATCTTCAAAAAATCACTTTGCAAGAAAAAATATTTTACATCTCCAATACACATGGAGATCCTTTTTAAATTCATAACAAATAAATTACAAATGAACCCATAAAAAGGGTTATTCAAATAAATTGGAATGTCAACATCAAACATTACAAACCAATTAAGGAAAATATATTTGTATACCTTTTTTTCATTGACTCAACAAAAAATGTAAGAGCGTGATTAGAAGGAAGTGACTAAGATATACACCGATCTCCATAATATTATTTGAATAGATTTATTTCAACAATAGATTGAATTGTTTACCCTTGTCGGTTGAACTAGTCATTATGTTTGCATAAAAAAATAGAGAAAAAGAAAGAAACCCAATTGTTTCGAGCATGAAAACTAAGACTTGAGAACATTATTGGAAAACAAGAGAATATGATATTGAAATTTACCATGGGCACATATCTTTAATTATTCTGAGCTTCTTTTATATCCCCTTCTCATACACATATATGATTCTTTCCAATATACATTGGCATATCAATATCACAAAATCAATCCAAGGCAAAAACATGTTTCTAATATATAACTTTATTCATTTTGTATTTATAGATTAAAATGTGAATGGAAGATATAAATATATTTTTTATAATTAACATAAAGTAGTTCATTGGCTCTAACTCTGAGTTCAACCCCTATGAATATGATTTGATAAATATAACATTACAGAGGAAGCAAATAGAATTTGACTTGAAGATATTTCCAAGGGAAAAGTGATAAATTCAAGATTTTCTTGGAGATATTTTTATAGAATTATGGGAGCAATTTTATTTATCTTACAACATTTTGAGGCCAATTTCACTATGAATAGTTTCAATGATATTTGAATCCCCTGGGTTCCCTATAGAATATGTCATAGATTATATTATCAGCCTTCTCCTTGTATGTTAATACTTTTACATGTGTGAATGACATTCCATTATCTCAAAATATTCACATCACTTTGGATATAAGTCTCTAATCATTTGTCATTGTAAAATTCTATCCCGGGAGCAACTCCTAAACTTATACATGCATTTCCAGATTTATCAAACTCACTAACAGTACCTAGATGAATTCAATGAATCATTTAATTATTTTTATTTTATAAAAAACATGGGAAAGAGATATTCTAAAGCTTAATCATGAAAAATTGATAAGTAAACTTAGAATGCTAAAGATGTGTAACAAATCACACACAAATTGATTTGTAACTTGATAAATTTAGAGATATGCTAAAAATGAAAAGTGTTAAATAATAAAAACATAGTTAGAAATATGATATGTAGCACTATAAGTATAACTGGCTATATGACTGTTTGAGGTCACTATGAATCCATAGTGGGGATTTACATCCACCTGGGACAAGGCCATGTTATTTGGATGAGGCCATTTTATGCTGGTGTCTATAGAGTGTGTTGATGTCTAGTAGGGTATTTTATTTCTATGTAAAAAATATTTGGTGTGCCTCTGTTTGTATGTTTTGTGTACATCATAAGATATATGTGATTCAATGTAGAAGTTTTTGTATTCCTTCTTATTCACTTGGAACCCTAACAAAATAGATTATGAGAAAAAATAAAATAAATTGAAAAGGGGTTAGTGGCTAATGTTGTGCTTGACCTTAATACCCCTTGTGTTGAGCATTATATAGATACTAATAATTCGAAGAGGCATCAAAATCCATCTATTTCTCCCATGTTTTGCTGGTGTGTGTGAAAGGATGGTGTAATGCTATGTTTTGGTGCAACCTTGGTATGATTAAGCATTTCACCAATGATTTTTGATCTTTGAGATATATTTAGACATAGCTCAAGGCTACTAGGGTTGTACTTGTTCATTTAATTTATAAGCATCTATGACTAGACCTTTTCTAGTATGGCATCTATTAAGAGCTCGAATGACTAGTAGTTATCATGTATGAATAGCTTGGGATAACTTGATTGTGGTAGAATTTATAGTAGAAGAATTATTTTCTTCAAATGGTTTATTTCTAAAAATATTGGTAGACTATTTGTTCCTTAATAGGAATGTCATGGGATGTCTATGTCTTCTTAGAATAGCTACTAGAAGGAGTAGGATAGGAAGACATTGTTGTCCTTTTCTCAAATTTAATAACTCCTCTATCAAAAATTTGTGTGACATTTTATCATAAATCATAACACTCATTATCACTATGTCCATTAATACCATGGTAACTGAAAACTAGTTGACCTTTTATCTTCTCAAATTTTTGAGGTGGATGATAATAATTTGGAGAAAGAGTATTAATTACTTATCCAATAATTCATGTAAGATATCTTGTGGTCAATATATAAGGTGATGAACATTAAGTGGTTTTCTCTTATTATAAGGTGCTTTTATTGTATGAGCTATTTTTTAATTTTTTAATTTTATTGTGTATGTCAATTGCTAATTGTTTCTTGATATGCACTATTGGTTTAGAAGAAGGCATGTGTGATGGCTTATGGACCTATTTTATCAGTTATTTTCCTTTGTAATAATTTTAGTGATATTTTTTTCCCTGTAGAGAAGATACATTCGATTCTATATTTTGAGTAGTAATTGGTTACTTACTAACATTGTTTGTAACTAAATAAAAATTATATTAGTGTGCATCCATACATAGGTTGTCAAAATAATGTAAGGACTATACAATGTTATTTATTTAAGTGGAAAAAGAAGGCTCTTGTTGAATATGAATTGTATTTCCAACTCTAAGGGTTTATATACCAAAGAGTCTAAAGCATTCTTGAAATGAATGACTTAATCTTTAATGGACTCATCATCACCATGATTTAAACTTTGTAAATGTTCCAATCTTAATTTAAGCATTTCATGCTTATTTTAATTTGATAAGAATATGTCTTATAGCTTCTTGAAGATAAGTTAATAACCATTAGTAAGATTATAAAACCAATACAAAACATCTTATGTTAAAATTATGTAGAAATATTTTAATAATATTCATCAATTTTGGGCCCATTAAGAAAAAGAATGTACTTACTGTGCTAAATAATTTTCAAGGTTTCCACCACCAAATAAAGGCAACATGGGCATGACACACTCTATTGGATAAGGATACTCAAATAAAATTCATGTAATAGGTTTATCTTGAATGATATTATCTTTTAATATTAGCATGACATGATATATATTGAAAATCTAAATCTAAAACTTGGTTTCGAAGCTTTCCTATAACATTCATCATAGATACACTATGGATAGTACGAATAGTTTTAGTTTGGAAATGTACACTCCATGGTTGTTATTAGTCATCTTATTGAAACATAAGTATAATGGAATCATCATGAATATCACTGCATTATAAGACCACATAACTGCATAATTTAGAAACATTGCAAAATTGATAATTCATATTACAAGATGTTTGTAAAGAAAACATTATATAATTTTGAATGTCATGAACATTTGCATGTATAAACTGACTATTTCATGACTCTAATAAAGGATATAAATACATATATTGATCATGTGTAAGTAGTTGTGTTCCTAGAGGGAGAGAAGGAATAACACTTGTTGCTTCTAGAAAAAATATATAATTATACTCAACTAAAATTGTAACATTTGTAACATTTATGGAAATAAAAATAGAATTACATTCAATTTTTGTAACATTTGCATTATCTGTAGAGAGACCAGAAGAATCACATTTGAATTTTAAAACTTTTGCATCATCGATAGAGAGACAAGGAGGATCAAATTATACCTTTTTAATATCTAGATCATCTAAAGAAAGTAAATAAGAAGCACATATAATTTTGTAACATTTTCATAATCTATATATGGTAAATAAGAAACACATAATTCTTTTGTAACATTTTCATCATTTGTAAAGGGTAGATAGGAATAATTTTCTACTTTTTTAATATTTGCATCATCTATATCTCAAGAAGCATATATCCATTTAAGACTAATGTTATCAAGACTTTGATTTATGTATTAGTTTTTGTTCTTATGTGTGTTTATTTTATAACATTGAATGTGATGAAGTGCAACAATAAATTGTAAAGATAAACAAGGTGTTTATTAAAATAAAGCATCTCCAATTTTTAATTTATGAAACATTATAAGAGTAGGAATATTTTAATTATTATTATGTTTGTATTTTTATAATGTATTACTAAGAGAGGTTTCTAAAGGATTAGGGGATCGAGGCTCTTCTATTTCAGAAGTGGTATAGTATTCTTATTCCTCTCTATATTCTTCTTAATTATCAAAATTATAATAAATACCTTCACAATAATATTACTCATATACATCATGAGCATTATTAATCATATAATGATAATAATTATTCCATTTATAAGAGTAATAATAGGGTATAAATTTGTTAGAAAATAGAAAATCCAATGCATAAGGAGTAGTAGAGGTAGACATTTTACAATTTAAAAAATCTTAAGGTGGAAAAAAAATGAATATGGACTATTCCTAAAACACACTTCCACATACAATCAATAAAGAAGAAGGCTAAAAGAGAAGTTTGAATAACTATGTGGGTTCATCAATATGTTTTATCTAAAATTAGATTAATGAATTAATGATCCTTTTATTAGATTAAAAAAATATTAGAATATAGATTGACTATGAATTAGTAGAATAATTATAAAATAATAGTTGAAAACCATGATTTTAACAACGAAGTTTTAAAAGTGTAATAAATAAATGCAAGAGAGTAGATAAAGACTTAGCTCATTTGCTGCACTTTCTTGATTTGAACAAAAACTCATTTTATTACCTAAATCTTTGTGAAGTGACTATACTATATTTGTCTATGGATTTTATGACTATTTATGTTCCATGGAAGTATCATAAAAAAAGGACAATATCAACACAAAGAGGACAAAATGATAGGAAGAATAAAATACCATTAGATACATGATTGTCTTTTTATTTTGGGGGTCTAGGACAAAAATAGTATGAAGATGATAGAACTAGCAATCAATTCTGAACTCTATGGGTTAATATTTTCCATGTGACAATTCTCTAGAAACTAGTTATTATTTCTAGATTGGGACATGATCAATAGAATATGCATAATACTAATAGTCAATCTTGAAACCTATAGGTCGATCTTCTCATTATGAAAAACTCATTGGCAACTGATTGTTATTTATATCTTGAGACAATATTATGAGATGATGAACAATACCAAAAATTGATCTTGAACCCTAGAGGTCAATCTTGTCCTTGTGATAGCTAAGATTATTTATTTTCCAAATGTTTTGTATGCCTCAATGATGTCTTCTCATAACTTAATATCCTTATAAGGCATGTGTATATACCTAAAATATCAACCTAATTTTATACAAAAATATTTAAGATGTCAAAAAGGTGGGATCAAGGAAAAGAGATTGAGTTGGATTGACCTTCATGAATCCGTGTTGAAATACTAGGTGTTGCAATACATAATGCTCCGAAGAGGGATCAAACTCAAATGTAGTTCTCCACTTATGTGTGTTTGTGAAATGATGAATTCACATCTAGTGTTATTTCTCCTTGATTACCCTTGGTGCAAGCATACAAATATAATATTACTTCAAATATAGCTCTATCAATTTAGTTTAAGTGATGTATATCTCTTCAAATTTGAAATTGGTTATCTTAAATATCTCATAAAAACTATGTATGTGTAATAATATTTTATAATTTAAATAAAAAAACATACTGGAGTGAAAATAGACAAAAATACATAAAATGGGACTCAAAATCAATGGCTAAAAAGCTAAAACGTGTAAAAATGGAATTCAAAATATCAAAGGATAAGATTGTCAGGAAAGGGACTTGATTTTAGGGATGATATTTGTTGGGTGAATATTTTGTCACCAGCTAACTAATGGGCAAAATAGGTTGTTTCAACCACAACATAGGGGAGATTGGTTGGCCAAATGTGCAGGTTTTACAACATCAAAAGGGGACAAATATGTCCTCTCATCAAGGGGAGGTTCCCTATAAATATGAGGTTGCTATATACTATATATATATATATATATATATATATATATAAGTAGAAAAATAACACTCAGGGGTAGGATAACACCATCCATCTCTCTTTTTTTAGAGATCATGTTCATAGATCAAAATAAAATTCTTGGGTAATTACTGAAGGCATTTCTCTTCTTTTTGAAATGATATTTAGAAAACCAGAGGAAGACATCCTGGTAGTGACAAAGGAGAAATCCTGGTGAACTGACAAAAGGCACTTCTCTTCTTTCAGAAGTGCTCTGTAGCAAACAACAAGAATTCTTTCTGGAAAGTAACTATAACAGGATGCAAGTAACCCACATAATGAGTTGTAGCACAAAAATTCTCCCCCCTCAACTGCCAAAGAGTGAAATACGAAGGGATAACAGGGGCACAAAGTCGTTCCAAGATCCTTTGCACATAAACAAAAAAATAAACACACTAAAAGACAATTGTGGTAGCACAAAGTCTCTCTACAATAGGCTTCAGGGACACCTTCCTAATTACATCTACTAGTTTCTACTTGTTTAATTAAATGAACAAGATTACATCTAGGAAACAGACATAAGAACAATTCCCTAAATAACACAAGTTATTACAGCATAAAATCTGAAAGTAACCTGCTTTCTCATTCATATAACAAAATATGATTAACAATCTAAGCTCAAAGTCTCAGTAAATGCCTTTCAATTTGGGTAGAGTTTCAGTTCTGATAATAGAGAGATCTCAAGGAAGACATTCCCCAATTAGTCATACCAAGGCAAACGCTGCTAGGAATCAAGGGCAGCCAAATCGTCTTCCTCCCTCACAGGGGAAGCTGGCCATTGAAGCATCACCAGCCAACTCAGTAGTTGGATATCTTGAAGCAAAATCTAATTTTTTCCTTCCACCCTGAGTTGAACCCAGAAGATGACACTAATCTCTTCATAGAGGGGAGAAGAAGAATTCACTGGTGAATCCAACATTGGTTTCTTAAATTACCAGGATGAACCCAAAAGTGAAAGTAAAGTAGTTGAGGGATCATATGTTTATGTTCACCTAGTCCAATAAGCAGTTAGTCCAGTAAGGTGATAAATAAAAAAATAGAGGAGTATTCTTAGCCTATAATATCAATTACCAAATGAGGAACCACTCTATTTTTTTCAAGTAAAGGACCTAGTGATTTACTAAAAAAGTAAGTACCTTAAGTACGCCTTCACCTTCCACTTCAATTTCATAGATCAGTCCTTCCCCCTA
Organism: Torreya grandis; assembly: GCA_037957365.1. Taxonomy (NCBI): domain Eukaryota; kingdom Viridiplantae; phylum Streptophyta; class Pinopsida; order Cupressales; family Taxaceae; genus Torreya; species Torreya grandis. Next base: position 933,651 of record JARHVA010005778.1, read on the forward strand.
AAAACCAAAAGGTTGAACTCCCTTCCCCTGTTTATAATTCATTTTCAGACATTTGACATAGTCCGACCATGTAAAAAAAAACTAAAATTCAAATGTTTGAATTTGAATTTCTGCAATCCAACCCTGAGTAGTTGGAAAAGTTAGTGGAATGTGTGAAGAATTAAAATCATCCCTACAAGACCAGTTGTTCCAAAGGTAACCCTCCATGTCCACCCAAAATAACTTTGTCATTGCTCCTCCTGCTGCTCCTGGAAGGATTGAACCATTTTATGTCTCCGTGTTGATAAAAGGGACATCAGCTGAACAATTACCTTTAGTGTGTTTGTCTATTTTATGTTCCTATGTAAAGGGGTCTTGGGATGACTTTTGTGCCCCCCATTATCCTTCATATTTTTCTCTTGGGCAGTCGAGGGTGGAGACTTTGTGCTACATCTCAGTCTGTTGGTTACCATGCCCCCTGTTACCAGTTATTTGTTACCTATAAGATAGAACTCTAGTTGTTTGCCACAAGACCACTTCTAAAAAAAGAGAAGTGCCTTCAATGTTTCTAGCCTAGATTTATCCTTTGTTTGTGAACATCATCTCTAAAAAAAAGAGAGATGGATGGTGTTATCCTACCCCTGAGTGTTTATTTTATATATATATATATATATATATATATATATATATATATATATATATATATAATATAATATATATATATATATATATATATATAATATATATATAGCACCTCATATTTATAGAGAACCTCCCCTTGATAGAGGAGAGATCTATCCCCTTTTGATGTGGTAAACCTACACATTTGGCCAACCAATCTCCCTATGCTATGGTTGAAATCACCTATTTTACTCATTAGTTAGCTGGTGACAAAAAATTCACCCAATAGTTTTTTGGTGACTCCAATGGGGAACGACGAGCATTTCCAGTCCTTTTTCAGTCTATTCAAATTGAAACATTTCATATTGCTAGGGAATGAAGTTAAGTGGGAAAGAACACTTCCATCTTCATGCCAATAGTTTTTTTGTGACTCTACTGGGAAAGCATGAGCAGTTTCGGTTCTTTTCTAATATCCATTTTCTCTACTAGGAACACGACAATTTTGCATAATTTGAAGCCTCAAGCTTCAGATTGAAGCATCACCTGTGTCTTATATATTATCATTATAGCCTTATCCATTATCATTATATACTTTGACCTACAAAACCCAAGACGCTGGAGATCAAGCATTTCATTTCAAATGTCAATTCTCTGCCAGCTCCATGACAATAATTTTTGGCGACTCTGCTGGGGATCATTTTGTGTAGTTTGAAGCCTCAAGCATTAAATTGAAGCAGTCCCTATCCTTATCCATTTCAACTTTGCAATTTGGCAACTCCACACTATACAAGAAGCTAGAGAGCGCAAGGTGTTTTTGACCCTATTTTTGAGTTGGTGCAACAGGGAAATTTTGATTTATTTCCTCCACAACTTCAAGTTCAACAAACTAGGAGTCTTCCTCCTACCAATACAAGGCAGAGCTTCTTTTTTTTCTGTTAGTAGAGCTTTGCCTATACTACTCCACCCAGATTTGTTATTCCCCCTTTCCATAGTCATATAATGGTGGTTTAAGGCCCCTGGGGTAACTCTTTTGGTGCACTCAATTTAACTCCACCTCTACATAAATTACCTCATAGTTCCAGGAAGAGTTTCCCCAAGTTTTTTGGTGATGGGAGAGTTCAACCTGATGAACATATTGCAACCTTTAACATAGCCTGTGGTGTGATAGGTGTGGATTATGAGGACGTAGCAATCAGCTTGTTTGTAGAAACATTACAAGGCACTGTTGTAGACTGATTCTATCATTTGTAGGCCCAGACTATGATAGAATGGAAAACCTTCAAAGCTAAATTTGAAGTTAGATTCAAGGCTATAGAAGATGTGCATGCCCTGCTGGCCCAGCTCACATAGATGAAGAAACAACCTCATGAGCCTATGAGGGATTTCATAGCTAAGTTTGACAAGCTAAGGAATAGGATTCGCATAAGTACTTAGCCAACAGCTGAGAATCTTAAATATTTTTCATCAATTCTCAGCTGCCTAAAGAGAGTTTCTTGTTGAGACGGGTTGGCCACATAGACCTTGCTATTACTCAGGATTTTTCCACTAAGGTGGAAGATGACCTTATCTTGATAGAAAAGATAAGGAGAGATCCTAACAGAGGTAAATCTTCTTCATCTTCTGAATATCCATCTACAAGCACCATTGATCCAATGGTACAAAAGCTGGCAAATGATTTGCTAGCTCTCAGAAAGTAAATGGTGCAAGGGATGTCATCTGCTCTTTCATATAGAGATATACCAAGGAAGACATTCCCCAATTAGTCATACCAAGCCAATGCTGCCAGGAATCAAGGGCAGCCAAATCGTCTTCCTCCCCCATAGGGGAAGCTGACCATTAAAGCAGCACTAGCCAACTCAGCAGTTGGATATCTTGAAGCAGAGTCTAATTTCTCCTTCCAACCTGAGTTGAACCCAGAAGATGACACTAATCTCTTTATAGAGGGAGAAGAAGAATTAGATGGTGACTCCAACATTAATTTTATGAATTACTAGGATGAACCCAAAAGTGAATGTAAAGCAGTTGAGAGATCATACATTGTATTCACCTGATTTAAGAAGCAGTCAGTCCAGCAAGCTAATAAAGAAAAAATAGAGGAGAAATCTCAACCTACAATTTCAATTGCCAAATGAAAAACCACTCTACATTTTTAAGCAAAGGACCCTGTGATTGCTAAAAAAGTAAGTACCTCAAGTATGCCTTCACCTTCTACTTCAATTTCACAGATCAGTCCTTCCCCCCTAAAAACTAGAAGGATGAACTTCCTTCCCCTATTCATAATTCATTTCAGACATTTGACATAGTCAACCATGTCAAGAAAACTAAAATTCAAATGTCTGAATTTAAATTTCTGCAATCCAAACCTGAGTAGTTGGATAAGTTAGTAGAATGTGTGAAGAATAAAAATGTCCTTGCAGGACTAGCTATTCCAAAGCTAACCCCCATGTCCACTTGGAATAACCTTGTCATTTTTCCTCATGCTGCTCTCGAAAGGATTGAACCATTTTATGTCTCCCTGCTGATAAATGGACATCAGTTGAACAATTGCCCTTGGTGTGTTTGTCTATTTTCTATTCCTCTGTAAGGGGTATTGGGATGACTTTGTGCCCCCATTATCCTTTGTATTTCACTCTTCGGCAGTCGAGGTGGAGACTTTGTGCTACATCTCAGTCTGTTGGTTACCATGCCCCCTGTTACCAGTTATTTGTTACCTACCAGATAGAACTCCAACTATTTGATGCAAGACCAGTTTTGAAAAAAGAGAAGTGCCTCCAGTGTTTCTAGCCTAGATTTCTCATTTGTTTGTGAACATCATCTCTGAAAAAATTGAGATCGATGGTGTTATCCTACCCCTGAGCGTTATTTTTAGCTTTTATATATATATATATATATATATATATATATATATATATATATATATATATATATATATATATATATATATATAGCACCTCATATTTATAGGGAACCTCCCCTTGATGAGAGGAGAGATTTGTCCCCTTTTGATGTGGTAAACTTGCACATTTGGCTGACCAATCTCCCTATGCTGTGGTTGAAATCACCTATTTTGCTCATCAGTTAGCTGGTGACAAAATATTCACCCAACAATATTTACCACTATTGGCATATCTTGTCTCCAAAAGTGTTTGGAGATATCTATGTTTAAATGTGACTTAAACAATGTGGATAGGAGAAGTGGGTTGCAAAGTCATATAAAATTATTTAAAAAAATGGGAAAACATAAAATGTAAATACCTCTAGAAAATTAATTCTCAACAAATATCCTTAAAAGGAAAGTGAATAAAGACATTTAAAAAAAAGAATTGTGCTAAATTTGCGTGTCTACATACTTTAGCCAATTTAAAATTTCTATTTCCCAAGCATAAAAATCTAGATTATAGGTTTCATTCATTGAAGAATCAATATTGCATACATATCTCTAATAGGGAGAATTCTATGCAGATTGAATTCCCTCTTTGAAGTATATGATATATAGCAAACACTCAACTATTCATTTGGGAGTGGTTTGGGTATCGTCAACCCACCATTATTCTCTTTTTATAGGCATAAAACTAGTGTTAATAGTGAACCTAGGGTTTCAAACAGAATGAGACAAATTTCTATAGATTGTGCACACATTGAGCCTTGATATCCCACAAAAAGACAATCTATAAGTAGCCACAACAACCCATATTAAAAAAAAGAAATATGATATATTTAGAGGCATCCAACATTATATAGATGTTAATGTTTTTTGATAGCATTTGAGTAATGATTCTATTGAGGTGCATCAAAATATTCAATCCCTGATTTGAACGACTTTGGGTTTAGTTTTCAACCATTTCTTCTACCTATATTCAGACTAAGATTTGTATAATATAGTAACATGCTAAGTATCTTAATCCATTATTAATTTCCATTTATATCAAGTACAATTTTTTAATAACATTCTTCCTTTTACATTCAAATTCATATATATTTTTGTAATACATTTAACAATTTAAATATTTTCTTATTTCTATCTAATTTAGATTGCATTATTCTAAAATAAGGTAAAATATGTACCATTCTAATAGATTTTATAAAAACTTTACCAACTTATTTCATGATCAATATATAATAAGATTGAAATACATTCGAAAACCCCTCTTTCCTGCACATAAATTACATTCATCACTGTACCTCTAAAACATGAAAAAATATAATTAAAAAACAACAATCAAATACTTATTAACCATAATTTAAATTTTTTAAAAATAATTTAATATAAAATAATCAAAAAGTATTTAAAATAAATTATGATTCCGATCATATTAAATAATTTAATTAAAAAATTCAACCCAAATAAATATTTAACCATAACTTAATCAAAAGCAAAACTAAACATGACTACCTCCCAATATATAATTGTGAACAAAATATTCATTATTTTTCACCTTCAAAACTAAACTATATAAACAAAATATCCATTTTTTTCCACCTTCAAACACCAAAATATACTCATGATTACTACATAATTGTGAACAAAATATTCATTATTTATCACCTTCAGAACCAAACTATGTATATGAACAAAATATCCATTGTTGACGATGAAATAAATATCTATTTAAAACACAAGGCAAACATTTCAGTGTGGAATAGATTATAAACATTTCATCAAAAACTTTCATAAAATATTTTTTCCTCATATTAGCTTGCTATGGGGCCCTTCTTGCTGCAATTGTTTTTAGGGAGTTCAAAGTGCCATTCACATCCCCACATTGCTACTTTCTATTAGTCGTGAATTGTGGTGTTTCAATGAACGAACTTGTGAGTGCCCAAATTAAATGTGTCAATTATTTAAAATATACAACAACAGTTTGGCATAAGCCTTAAAATTTTGAAATCAATAAACACTCATATATATACAGCTATAACTATTACAAATTTTAAATAAATCAAAATATGGGTATTGTTTATTAAAATATTGATATTAATAAAGAAAAAAAAATAAAAAATTATTGTTCCCTCGCATTAAAACAAGAGATTAAACTCAGTTTCATTTTAAATAATTGTTTTTAAAAATAAGAATACAATGTAAGTTGAATAAATTTTTATTTAAGATAAAACCTTCTTAAAAATGGTATATTAAAATTGATAATATTTTTTAAGAAATATTTTATATCTATTATTTTAAATCTAAAGTAATAACAAGATTTTAACGATTGTTATAGATGACTTGATTATTATTGATTGTCGTGTATAAAGTTTTTGTAAAATATTAAATAAAATATTGCAATAAGACAGTACAACTTTAATCTTACTTTGAAAATTGATTATATTTTATATGTTTATACAAAAAACCCTCATTTATTTATGGTATTGATAATTTAATTATAAAAAGAACAATTTTTAATAAAAGAGAGATTTGTACAACTTTCTAATATAATAATGACTATGTTAAGAAGTTACATTGTCAAAGAGGATTTGAGTGGCAAGATCATTGTTGGAAATGTTGAAACCATGTTTCTTTCTAAAACCTCTTAAAATTTATAACCATTCTTTCTATAAGTTAGAGAATTATATAAATTTTTATTGATTATATTAAGAAGTTATGGTCAAAGAAGATTTGAGTGACAAGATTTTTTACATCATTATTTTAAATATTGAGAACATCTCTTTTTTTGTAGACCTAGCATCCTTTTTTTATATAATTTTTCAATGTGCATATTTTGGTTACTATTGTAGACCTAGCATCTAAAAAAACCATTTCTAGAATTGTACAACTTTTAAGGTGACTTCAGCAAACCATGGTGCCACCTCAGCACCAAGCTACGTTGCAGTCTATTTTCCTAGCGCAACTTTGATAGATAATTATTTTGGTCAATTGCTCTTCATTATTTTTGTGATTATATTCAAATAAGTTATTGAGAAGCAGCCTTGCCGAAAGTTAAGCTTTCAGTCTATTTATGAGATTGCTTTCAGTCAATATATGTTCTGTGTTTGAAAAGCTTGGCTCTTGAGCTGTATGTCAGATAAAGACATTATAATTATAAAGGTCATAGTTCAAACAATGTCATAATTATTCTTAAATAATTTCGGTCGATATTTATTCTTAAAATAAGTTATCTGGGTATTCTGTTTTATTTTTTTTTTAGATATCTCTATTTGTAATATTGTTTGTTTACAGCTTGCAAATATGCTTGAAGTCAAATGAAATAAACATGTATATATTTTTATAGAGAATCAAAATAATTTAATCAGAAGTTAAAACACTGATTTGAATTATTGTGAAAATTTCCTCAATACATTCATGCATACTTTTTAGAGATTCTATTTATTTAACATTTGAGAGCTTTAATATTATTTAATAATTCATACTAAAAATTTATTTAATACATATGTTAAATACACATTTAATTGTTAACAAATTTTAATCTCCACGGAAACTTGGCACATGACACCCTTATTAATATATCATTGAGGCCCAACCAAAACACCATATCTATCTTTTTCTTAAAAAAAGCAGCAAGCTGGAATAAAATGAAATGTGGACCTTTATTAAAACGTTTATATTGTCATGGCTCCTATTATTTCCAAACTAAACTAGTTAAGTAAATCAAAATCTGGCCCATAGAATTATTGAGAAACTCATATGTCACATTATTTGACGTCATTGTCTTTCTTATGCAAAATGTAGACCCTCAAAATTGGACAATTATTGTAACGCTTTTACGTGGCGACGGGTGACTTGATGACAATGTTACTAATAGATTATCAAATCCTCAACAGCCGCTCAAAATTACCATTAAGTAAAACAAAATGTGGCCCATAGAATTATTGAGAAACTCATATGTCACATTATTTGACATGATTATCTTTCTTATGCAAAATGTAGGCCCTCAAAAGTTGACATTTATTGTAACGCTTTTACGTGGCGATTGATGACTCGATGACAATGTTATTAATAGATTATCAAATCCTCAACTGCGACTCAAAATTACCATTAAATAAAACAAAATGTGGCCCATAAAATTATTGAGAAACTCATATGTCACATTATTTGACATGATTGTCTTTCTTATACAAAATGTAAACCCTCAAAAAGTGAACAATTATTATAACACTTTTACGTAGCGAAGTATGACTTGATGACAATGTTACTAATAAATTATCAAATCCTCAACTGCCTCTCAAAATTACCAATCTGCAGTCCGTTAATAATCACGCCATTTAAGGCCGGATTAGCGGAGTTCTTGTCAGTTAGTGGCAACAGTCACGCGACCGCCTGGGGATCTTCCAAAGTGATACAGTTCGTTCCTCTACTTAAGTGACATTTTACCAGTTTTTACATAACATTTTGTACATTAAGATGAAATTGAACGTAATTTATGAAAAAATAAAAAAAGCTAATTACTTACATGTTACTTAATACCCTGCCTAGGGGGAGGAGGAACCATAATACTAGATTTTTCATTTCCCTTCAGTGGAGCTGACCAATAAAAAGGAGGGGAGTATATTAAGAATTTTTCATTTCCCTTTAGCTTCTATTGATTATATTAAGAATTTATGGTGAAAGAGGATTTGAGTGACAAGATATTTTACATCATCATTTTAAATGCTCAAACCATCTCTTTTTTTTTAGACCTTATATATATATATTTATATATTTATATATATATATATATATATATATATATATATATATATATATAATGTGTATATTTTGGTTGTTGTTATAGACCTAGTATTTGAAAAAAACCCTTTTTAGAATTGGATAGCTTATAAGGTGACTTCAACAAACTAGGACACCACCTCCGCAGCAAGCTATGTTGCAGTCTATTTTAGCACTGCAACTTTGATAGATAGTTCTTTTGATAAGTTGATTTTCATTATTTTTGTGATTATATCCAAATAAGTTATTGAGAAGCAACCTTGCCAAAGTTAAGCTTTCAGTCTGTCTATAATATTTGTTTTAGTCAATATATGTTCTGTGTTTGAAAAGATTGACTCTTGAGCCATATGTCAGATAAAGACATTATAATTATAAAGGTCATAGTTCAAACAATGTCATTATTATTTTTAAATAATTTCAGTTGATATTTATTCTTAAAATAAAGTATTTGGATATTATGCTACAATTTTTTAAAGATATGTTTCTCTCTATTTATAATATTATTTGCTTATAGCATGCAAATATGCTTCAAGTCAAATGAAATAAACATGTATATATTTTTATCGAGAACAGGGATAATTTGATCAGAAGTT
>JARHVA010005778.1:955000-987500 GCA_037957365.1 Torreya grandis
TTATTAAAATAAAGCATCTCCAATTTTTAATTTATGAAACATTATAAGAGTATGAATATTTTAATTATTATTATGTTTGTCTTGTTATAAAGTATTACTAAGAGAGGTTTCTAAAGGATTAGGGGATCGAGGCTCTTCTATTTCAGAAGTGGTATAGTATTCTTATTCCTCTCTATATTCTTCTTAATTATCAAAATTACAATAAATACCTTCACAATCATATTCCTCATATACACCATAAGCATTATTAATCATATAATGATAATAATTATTCCATTTATAAGAGTAATAATAGGGTATAAAGTTGTTAGAAAATAGAAAATCCAATGCATAAGGAGTAGTAGAGGTAGACATTTTAGAATTTACAAAACCCTAAGGTAGAAAAAAATGAATATGGACTATTCAAAAAACACACTTCCACATACAATCAATAAGCAAGAAGGCCAAAAGAGAAGTTTGAATAACTATGTGGGTTCATCAATATGTTATATTGGAAATTAGATTAACGAATTAATGATCCTTTTATTAGATTAAAAAAAATTAGAATATAGATTGACTATGAATTATTAGAATAATTATAAAATAATAGTTGAAAACCATGATTTTGACAAGGAAGTTTTAAAAGTGTAATAAATAAACGCAAGAGAGTAGATAAAGACTTAGCTCATTTGCTGCACTTTCTTGATTTGAAAAAAAACTCATTTTATTACCTAAATCTTTGTGAAGTGACTATACTATATTTGTCTATGGATTTTACGACTATTTATGTTCCATGGAAGTATCATAAAAAAAGGACAATATCAACACAAAGAGGAAAAAATGATAGAAAGTAGAAAATAGCATCAGATACATGATTGTCTTTTTATTTTGGGGGTCTAGGACAAAAATATTATGAAGATGATAGAACTAACAATCAATTATGAACTCTATGGTTTCATATTTTCCATGTGACAATTCTCTAGAAACTAGTTATTATTTATAGATTGGGACATGATCAATAGAATATGCATAATACTAATAGTCAATCTTGAAACCTATAGGTTGATCTTCTCATTATGACAACTCCTTGGCAACTGATTGTTATTTATATCTTGAGACAATATTATGAGATGATGAACAATACCAAAAATTAATCTTGAACCCTATAGGTCAATCTTGTCCCTGTGATAGCTAAGATTATTTATTTTCCAAATGTTTTGTATGCCTCAATGATGTCTTCTCATACCTTATTATCCTTATAAAGCATGTGTATATACCTAAAATATCAACCTAATTTTATACAAAAATATTTAAGATGTCAAAAAGGTGGAATCAAAGAATAGAGATTGAGTTGGACTGACCTTTGTGATTCCCTGTTGAAATACCATGTGTTGCAATACATAATGCTACGAAGAGTGATCAAACTCAAATGTAGTTCTCCACTTATGTGTGTTTTTGAAATGATGAGTTCACATCTAGATGTTATTTCTCCTTGATTACCCTTGGTGCAAGCATACAAATATAATATTACTTCAAATATAGCTCTAGCAATTTAGTTTAAGTGATGTATAGCTCTTCAAATTTGAAAGTGGTTATCCTAAATATCTCATAAAAACTATGTATGTGTAATAATATTTATAATTTAAATAAAAAAACTTATTGGAGTGAAAAATAGACAAAATACACAAAATGGGACTCTAAATCAATGGCTAAAAAGCTAAAACGTGTTAAAATGGAATTCAAAATATCAAAGGATAAGATTGTCAAGAATGGGATTTGATTTAGGGATGATATTTGTTGGGTGAATATTTTGTCACCAGCTAACTGATGGTAAAAATAGGTTGTTTCAACCACAGCATAGGAAGATTGGTTGGCCAAATGTGTAGGTTTACAGCATCAAAAGGGGACAAATCTCTCATCTCATCAAGGGGAGGTTCCCTATAATTATGAGGTGCTATATATATATATATATATATATATATATATATATATATATATATATATAGATATATATATAGATATATATATATATATATATATATATATATATATATATATATATATATATATATAAGCAAAAAATAACACTGAGAGGTAGGATAACACCATCCATCTCTCTTTTTTCAGAGATGATGTTCACAGATCAAAAGAAAATTCTTGGGTAATTACTGAAGGCATTTCTCTTCTTTCAAAAATGATGTTTAGAAAACCAAAGGAAGAATTTCTGGTAATGACAAAGGAGAAATCTTGGTGAACTGACAAAAGGCACTTCTCTTCTATCAGAAGTGGTCTATAGCAAACAACATGAATTCTTTCTAGAAAGTAACTATAACATGATGCAATAACCTATAGAATGAGGGGTAACACAAAGTCTCCCCCTAAACTGCCAAAGAGTAAATTATGAAGGATAATGGGGGCACAATGTCATCCTAAGATCCTTTACACATAAACAAAAAAAAAACACACTAAAGATAATTGTGGTAGCACAAAGTCTCTCCACAGTCGGATTCAGGACACCTTCTTAATTACTTTCACTAGTTCTATTTGTTTAATTAAGTGAACAAGATTGCATCTAGGAAACAGACATAAGAACAATCCCTAAATAACACAAGTTATTACAACACAAAATTTGAAAGTAACCTACTTTCTTATTCATATAATAAAATATGATTAACAATCTAAGCTCAAAGTCTCAGTAAATGCCTTTCCATTTGGGCAGAGTTTCAATTCTGATAATAGAGAGATCTCAAGGAAGACATTCCCCAATCAGTCATACCAAGGCAATGCTGCCAGGAATCAAGGGCAGCCAAATCATCTTCCTCTCCCACAGGGGAAGCTGGTCATTGAAGCAGCACCAACCAATTCAGCCGTTGGTTATCTTGAATCAGAATTTAATTTCTCCTTCTAGCTTGAGTTGAACCCAGAAGATGACGCTAATCTCTTCACAAAGGGAGAAGAAGAATCGAATCCAACATTGGTTTCTTAAATTACTAGGATGAACCCAGAAGTGAAGGTAAATCAGTTGAGGGAACATATGTTGTGTTCACCCGGTCTAATAAGCAGTCAGTCCAGCGCGCTGATAAAAAAAATAGAGGAGTAATCTCAGCCTACAATTTCAATTGCCAAATGAGGAACCACTCAGCCTTTTCAAGCAAAGGACCTGGTGATTGCTAAGAAAGTAAGTACCTCAATTACTCCTTCACCTTCCACTTCAATTTCACATATCAGTCCTTTCCCCTAAAGACTAGAAGGATGAACTCCCTTCCCCTATTCATAATTTATTTCAGACATTTGACATAGTCGACCATGTCAAGAAAACTAAAATTCAAATGTCTGAATTTGAATTTATACAATCCAACCCTGAGCAATTGGATAAGTTAGTGGAATGTGTGAAGAATAAAACCATCCTTGTAGGACCAGCTATTCCAAAGGTAACCCCCATGTCCACCCAAAATAACCTTGTCATTGTTCCTCCTGCTGCTCTCGGAAGGACTGCACCATTTTATGTCTCCCTATTGATAATTAGACATCAATTGAACAATTACCTTTAGTGTGTTTGTCTATTTTCTATTCATGTGTAAAGGGTCTTGAGATGACTTTGTGCCCCCATTATCCTTTGTATTTCACTCTTGGGTAGTCGAGGTGGAGACTTTGTGCTACATCTCAGTCTGTTGGTTACCATGTCCCCTGTTACCAGTTATTTGTTACGTACCAGATAGAACTCCAACTATTTGTTGTAAGACCACTTCTAAAAAAAGATAAGTTCTTTTAGTGTATCTAGCCTAGATTTATCCTTTGTTTGTGAACATCATCTCTAGAAAAAGAGATATGGATGGTGTTATCCTACCCCTGAGTGTTATTTTCTGTTTATATATATAGTATCTAGCGCTTCATATTTATAGGGAACCTCCCCTTGATGAGAGGAGAGATTTGTCTCCTTTTGATGTGGTAAACCTACACATTTGGCTGACCAATCTCCCTATGTTGTGGTTGAAATCACCTATTTTTCTCATAGTTAGCTGGTGATAAAATATTCACTCAATAGTTTTTGGCAACTCCACTGGGGAACAACGAGCATTTCCAGTCTATTCAAATTGAAGCATTTCATATTATTGGGGAACAACGCTAAGTGGGAAAGAACACTGCCAGCTTCATGCCAATAGTTTTTGGTGACTCTGTTGGGGAAGAATGAGTAGTTTTAGTTCTTTTCCAATATCCATTTTCTCCTCTAAGGACAAGAATTTTGCATAATTTGAAGCCTCAAGCTTCAGATTGAAGCATCACTTGTGTCTTATCCATTATCGTTATATACTCTGAGCTGTAAAACCAAAGGTGCTGGAGATTGAGCGTTTCATTTCAAAAGTTAATTCTCTGCCAGCACCATGCCAACAATTTTTGGTAACTCTGTTGGGGATCATTTTGTGAAGTTTGAAGCCTCAAGCTTTAAATTGAAGCAATCCCTATCCTTATCCATTTTAGCTTTGCAATCTATCAATTCCACGCTATACAAGAAGCCAAAGAGCCCAAGATGTTGTTGACCATACTTTTGAGTTGGTGCAATAGGGCAATTTTGATTTATTTCCTCCAAAACTTCAAGTTCAATAAACTAGGAGTCTTCCTCCTACCAATATCAGGTCATCAATATAAGGTAGAGCTTCATTTTTTTCTATTAGTAGAGCTCTGCCTATACCTACTCCACCTATATTTGTTATTCCCCCTTTCCATAGTCATATAATAGCAGCTCAAGGCCCCTAGGATAACTCTTTTGATCCAATTAATTTAACTCCACCTCTACATGAACTTCCTCATAGTTCCAAGAATAATTTCTCCAAGTTATTTGTTGATGGGAGAGTTCATCCTGATTAACATATTGTAGCCTTCAGTATAGCCTGTGGCATGATAGGTGTGGAGTATGAGGATGTAGCAATGAAGCTATTTTTAGAAACATTGTAAGACGCTACTGTAGACTAGTTATATCATCTATAGGCATAAATTGTGACATATTGAAACACCCTCAAAGCTAAATTTGAAGCCAAATTCAAGCCTGTAGAAGATGTGCATGCCCTACTGGCCCAACTCACACAGATGAAAAAGGAGCCTCATAAGCCTATGAGGGATTTCATAGCTATGTTTGGCAAGTTAAGGAACAAGATTCCCATAATTACTTAGCCAACAGCTGAGAATCTTAAATGTTTTTTCATCAATTCTTAGCTGCCTAAAGTAAGTTTCCTGTTGAGATGGGCTGGCCACGTAGACCTTGATGCTGCTCAGGATTTGGCCACTGAGGTGGAAGATGACCTTATCTTGGCAGGAAAGATAAGGAGAGATCCTAATAGAGGTAAATCTTCTTCATCTTCTAAATATCCATCTACATGCACCACTGGTCCAATGGTGTAAAAGCTGGAAAATGAGTTGTTAGCTATCAAAAATTGAATGGCACAAGGGGTGTCATCTTCTCTTTGATACAGAGATATACCAAGGAAGACATTCCCCAATCAGTCATACTAAGACAATGCTGCTAGGAATTAAGGGCAGCCAAATCATCTTCCTCCCCCATAGGGGAAGCTGGCCATTGAAGTAGCACTAACCAACTCAGTAGTTGGATATCTTGAAGTAGAATCTGATTTCTCCTTCTAGCCTGAGTTGGACCTAGAAGATGACACTAATCTCTTCACAGAGGGAGAAGAAGAATTAGCTGGTGACTCCAACATTAGTTTCCTGAATTACCAGGATGAACCCAGAAGTGAAGGTAAAGCATTTGAAGGATCATACGCTATGTTCACCAGGTCCAAGAAGTAGTTAGTCTAGCAAGTTGATAAATAAAAAATAGAGGAGTAATCTCATCCTATAATTTCAATTGCCAAATGAGGAACCACTCTGCATTTTCAAGCAAAGGACCCAGTGATTGCTAAAAAAGTAAGTACCTAAAGTATGCCTTCACCTTCTACTTCAATTTCACAGATTAGTCCTTCCCCCCTAAAAACTAGAAGGATGAAATCCCTTCCCCTATTCATAATTCATTTCAAACATTTGACATAGTCGACCATGTCAAGAAAACTAAAATTCAAATGTCTGAATTTGAATTTCTACAATCCAACCCTGAGTAGTTGGATAAGTTAGTGGAATGTTTAAAGAATAAAACCGTCCCTACAGGACCAACTATTCCAAAGCTAAACCCTATGTCCACTTGGAATAACCTTGTCATTGCTCCTCCTGCTGCTCCCGAAAGGACTGAACCATTTTATGTCTCCCTGCTAATAAATGGACATCAGTTGAACAATTTCCTTTAGTGTGTTTATCTATTTTTTATTCCTGTGTAAAGGGTCTTGGGATGACTTTGTGCCCCCATTATCCTTTGTATTTCACTCTTGGAGACTCGAGGTGGAGATTTTGTGCTACATCTCAGTTTGTTGGTTACCACGCCCTTTGTTACCAATTATTTTTTACCTACCAGATAGAACTCCAGTTGTTTGCTACAAGACCACTTATGAAAAAAGAGAAGTGCCTTCAGTGTTTCCAGCCTAGATTTCTCCTTTGTTTGTGAACATCATCTTTTAAAAAGAGAGATGGATGGTGTTATCCTACCCCTGAGTGTTTTTTTTTTTATATATATAGTATCTAGCGCCTCATATTTATAGGGAACCTCCCTTTGATGAGAGGAGAGATTTTTCCCCTTTTGATGTGGTAAAATTGTGCAATTGGCCGACCAATCTCCCTATGTTGTGGTTGAAATCACCTATTTTGCTCATCAGTTAGCTGGTGACAAAATATTCACCCAACAATATTTACCCCTATTGGCATATCTTGTCTCCAGAAGTGTTTGGAGATATCTATTTTTAAATGTGACATAAACAATGTGGATAGGAGAAGTGGGTTGCAAAGTCATACAAAATTATGAATAACAATGGGAAAACATAAAATGTAAATACCTCTAGACATTTAATTCTCAACAAATATCCTTAAAAGGAAAGTGAATAAAAGACATTAAAAAACAAGAATTGTGCTAAATTTGGGTGTCTACATACTTAAGCCAATTTAAAATTTCTATTTTCCAAGCGTAAAAATATAGATTATAGGTTTCATTAATTGAATAATCAATATTGCATACATATCTCTAATAGGGAGAATTCTATGCAGATTGAATTCCCTCTTTGAAGTATATGATATATAGATCATTTGGGAGTGGTTTGGGTATCCTCAACCCACCATTATTCTCTTTTTATAGGCCTAAAACTAGTGTTAATAGTGAACCTAGGGTTTCGAAGAGAATGAGACAAGTTTCTATAAACTGTGCACACATTGAGCCTTGATATCCCACATACAGACAATCTATAAGTAGGCATTAT
Source organism: Torreya grandis (assembly GCA_037957365.1). Classification (NCBI taxonomy): domain Eukaryota; kingdom Viridiplantae; phylum Streptophyta; class Pinopsida; order Cupressales; family Taxaceae; genus Torreya; species Torreya grandis. Next base: position 962,326 of record JARHVA010005778.1, read on the forward strand.
GAGCCGTATTAAAAAAATATATATATGATATATTCATATGCATCCAATATTATATAGATGTTAATTTTTTTGATACCATTTGAGTAATTATTCTATTGAGGTGCATCAAAATATTCAATTCCTGATTTGAACGACTTTGGGTTTAATTTTCAACCATTTCTTCTACCTGTATTTAGTCTAAGATTTGTATAATATAGTAACATGCTAAGTATCTTAATCCATTATTACTTTTCATTTATATCAAGTACAATTGTTTAATAGCATTCTTCCTTTTACATTCAAATTCATATATTATTGTAATATATTAAACAATTTAAATAGTTTCTTATTTCTATCTTATTTAGATTACATTATTCTAAAATAAGGTAAAATATGTACCATCCTAATATATATTATAAAAACTTTACTAACTTATTTCATTATAAATATATAATAAGATTTAAATACATTCGAAAACCCCTCTTTCCTGGACATAAATTACATTCATCATTGTACCTCTAAAACATGAAAAGATATAATTAAAAAACAACAATTAAATACTTATTAACCATAATTTAAATTTTTTAAAAATAATTTAATATAAAATAATAATAAAACATATAATTTAGTTAAAAAACTCAACCCTAATGAATATTTAACCGTAACCTTATCAAAAGTAAAACTGAACATGACTACCTCCCAATATATGATTGTGAACAAAATAATCATTATTTTTCACCTTCAAAACCAAACTATATAAACAACATATCCATTTTTTTTCACCTTCAACACCAAAATATACTGATGATTACTACATAATTATGAACAAAATATTCATTATTTATCACCTTCAGAACCAAACTATGTATGTGAACAAAATATCCATTGTTTTTCACCTTCAACACCAAACTATACTCACGATTAATACACTTCTGTTCGATGAAGTAAATATCTATTTAAAACACAAGGCAAACATTTCAGTGTGGAATAGATTATAAAAATTTAATCAAAAACTTTCATCAAATATTTTTTCCTCGTATTAGCTTGCTGTGTGGCCCTTCTTGCTGCAATTGTTTTTAGGGAGTTCAAAGTGCCATTCACATCCCCACATTGCTACTTTCTATTAGTCTTGAATTGTGGTGTTTTAATTAACGAACTTGTGAGTGCCCAAATTAAATGTGTCAATTATTTAAAATATACAGCAGCTTCATGTCCCCTTCTTGAAACATAAAGTTTGGCATAAGCCTTAAATTTTTGAAATCAATAAACAGTCACATATATACAGCTATAAATATTACAAATCTTAAATAAATCAAAATGTGTTTATTGTTTATTAAATATTGATATTAATAAAGAACCAAACAAATAAATCTATTGCTCCCTCGCATTAAAACAAGAGATTAAAATCAGTTTCATTCTAAACAATTGTTTTTAAAAATGACAATACAATGTAAGTTGAATAAATTTTTGTCTAAGATTTTATCTTGTTAAAAATGGTATACTAAAATTAATAATATTTTTAAAAAAATATTCTATATTTATTATTTTAAATTTAAAGTAATTACAAGATTTTAACTATTATTATAGATGACTTGATTATTATTGATTGTTATGAATAAAGTCTTTGGAAAATATTAAATAAAATATTACAATAAGATAGTATAACTTTAATCTCACTTTGCAAAATGATTATATTTTATACACTTATAAAAAAGAATTCCATTTATTTATGTTATTGATAGTTTAATTTTAAAATGAACAATTTTTAATGAAAGAGAGATTTGTACAACTTTCTAATTTAGTAATGACTATTTTAAGAACTTACAATGTTGCATGGTCGAAGAGGATTTGAGTGGCAAGATCATTGTTTGAAATGTTGAAACCATCTCTCTTTCTTAAACCGCTTAAAATTTATAAGCATTATTTCTATAAGATAGAGATTTATATAAGTTTCTATTGATTATATTAAGAATTTATGGTGAAAGAGGATTTGAGTGACAAGATATTTTACATCATTATTTTAAATGGTCAAACCATCTCTTTTTTTTGTAGACCTAGCATATATATATATATATATATATATATATATATATATATATATATATATATATATATATATATATATATATATATATATATATAATGTGTATATTTTGGTTGTTGTTATAGACCTAGCATCTGAAAAAAAACCCTTTTTAGAATTGGATAGCTTATAAGGTGACTTTAACAAACCAGGACACCACCTCCGCAGCAAGCTATGTTGCAGTCTATTTTAGCACTGCAACTTTGATAGATAATTCTTTTGATAAGTTGATTTTCATTATTTTTGTGATTATATCCAAATAAGTTATTGAGAAGCAACCTTGCCAAAGTTAAGCTTTCAGTCTGTTTATAATATTTGTTTTAGTCAATATATGTTCTGTGTTTGAAAAGCTTGGCTCTTGAGCCATATGTCAGATAAAGACATTATAATTATAAAGGTCATAGTTCAAACAATGTCATTATTATTTTTAAATAATTTCAGTTGATATTTATTCTTAAAATAAAGTAGTTGGATATTATGCTACAATTTTTATAAGATATGTTTCTCTCTATTTATAATATTATTTGCTTATAGCGTGCAAATATGCTTCAAGTCAAATGAAATAAACATGTATATATTTTTATCGAAAATAGGGATAATTTGATCAAAAGTTAAACAATGATTTGAATTATTGTGAAATTTTACTCGATACATTCATGCATACTTTTTTAGAAGTTTTATTCATTCAACATTTGGCAGATTTAATATTACTTAGTAATTCATACTAAAAATTTATTTAATACATATGTTAAGTACATATTTATTTTTTAACAAATTTTAATTTCTATAGAGATTTGGCACATGACAGCCTTATTAATATATCACTGAGGGCCAACCAAAACCCCATATCTATCTTTTTTTTTAAAAGCAGCAAGCTGGAGTAAAATCAAACGTGGACCTTTATTAAAACGTTCATATTTTTATGGCTCCTACTATTTCCAAAATAAAATATTTAAGTAAAACAAAATGTGGCCCATACAATTATTGAGAAACTCATATGTTACTATGTCACATTATTTGACATGATTGTCTTTCTTATGCAAAATGTAGGCCCTCAAAAGTGGACAATTATTGTAACGCTTGACTTGATGACTTGATGACAATGTTACTAATAGATTATCAAATCCTCAACTGCTGCTCAAAATTACCATTAAGTAAAACAAAATGTGGCCCATACAATTATTGAGAAACTCATATGTCACATTATTTGACGTGATTGTCTTTCTTATGCAAAATGTAGGCCCTCAAAAGTGGACAATTATTGTAACGCTTTTACGTGGCGATGGGTGACTTGATGACAATGTTACTAATAGATTATCAAATCCTCAACTGCCGCTCAAAATTACCATTAAGTAAAACAAAATGTCGCCCATACAATTATTGAGAAACTCATATATCACATTGTTTGACGTAATTGTCTTTTTTATATAAAATATAGGCCCTTAAAAGTGGACAATTATTGGAACGCTTTTATGTAGCGACAAGTGACTTGATGACAATGTTACTAATAGATTATCAAATTCCCAACTGCCACTCAAAATTACCAATCTACAATCCATTAATAATCACGCTATTTAAGGCCAGATCAGAAGAGTTCTTGTCAGTTAGTGGCAGTAGTCACGCGACCACCTGGGGATCTTCCAAAGTGATACAGTTCGTTCCTTTACTAAAGTGACATTTTACCAGTTTTTACATAACGTTTTGTACATTAAGATGAAATTGAACGTAATTTATGAAAAAGGTCCGCCGTGAAAAAATAAAAAAAGCTAATTACTTACATGTTACTTAATACCCTGCCTAGGGGAAGGTGGAACCATAATACTAGATTTTTCATTGCCCTTCAGTGGAGATATAATTTTTCATTCCCCTTCAGTGGAGTTATATCAATGGAAATTCAACAAACCAGGGCACCACCTCCGCACCAAGCTATGCTACATTCTATTTTGGCACCGCAACATTGATAGATAATTCTTTTGATGAGTTGATTTTCATTATTTTTATGATTATATCCAAATAAGTTATTGAGAAGCAACCTTGCCAAAGTTAAGCTTTCAGTCTGTTTATGAGATTTTTTTAAGTTAATATATGTTTTGTGTTTGAAAAGCTTGGCTCTTGAGCCGTATGCCAGATAAAGACATTATAATTATAAAGGTCATAGTTCAAACAATGTCATAATTGTTCTTAAATAATTTCGGTTGATATTTATTTTTAAAATAATTTATTTGGATATTATGCTACAATTTTTTTTTAGATATATTTCTCTCTATTTGTAATATTGTTTGTTTACAACGTGCAAATATGCTTCAAGTCAAATGAAATAAACATGTATAATTTTTTATCAAGAATAGGGATAATTTAATCAGAAGTTAAACACTGATTTGAATTATTGTGAAATTTTACTCGATACATTCATGCATACTTTTTTAGAAGTTCTATTCATTCAACATTTGGCAGCTTTAATATTACTTAGTAATTCATACTAAAAATTTATTTAATATATATGTTAAGTACATATTTAATTGTTAACAAATTTTAATTTCTACAGAGATTTGGCACATGACACCCTTATTAATATATCACTGAGGGCCAACCAAAACCCCATATCTATCTTTTAAAAAAAAACAGTAAGCTGGAGTAAAATGAAACATGGACCTTTATTAAAACATTCATATTGTTATGGCTCATATTATTTCCAAAATAAAATAGTTAAGTAAAACAAAATGTGGCCCATACAATTATTGAAAAACTCATATGTTACTGTGTCACATTATTTGATGTGATTGTCTTTCTTATGCAAAATGTAGGCCCTCAAAAGTGGACAACTATTGTAACGCTTGACTTGATGACTTGATGACAATGTTACTAATAGATTACCAAATCCTCAACTGCTACTCAAAATTACCATTAAGTAAAACAAAATGTGGCCCATACAATTATTGAGAAACTCATATGTCACATTATTTGACGTGATTGTCTTTTTTATGCAAAATGTGGGCCCTCAAAAGTGGACAATTATTGTAACACTTTTACATGGTGATGGGTGACTTGATGACAATGTTACAAATAGATTATCGAATCCTCTACTGCCGCTCAAAATTACCATTAACTAAAACAAAATGTGGCCCATACAATTATTGAGAAACTCATATGTTACTATGTCACATTATTTGACATGATTGTCTTTCTTATGCAAAATGTAGGCCCTCAAAAGTGGACAATTATTGTAACACTTGACTTGGTGACTTGATGACAATGTCACTAATAGATTATCAAATCCTCAACTGCTGCTCAAAATTACAATTAAGTAAAACAAAATGTGACCCATGCAATTATTGAGAAACTCATATGTCATATTATTTGATGTGATTGTCTTTCTTATGCAAAATGTAAGCCCTCAAAAGTGGACAATTATTGTAACACTTTTATGTGGTGATGGGTGACTTGATGACAATGTTACTAATAGATTATCAAATCCTCAACTGCTGCTCAAAATTACCATTAAGTAAATAAAAATGTGGTCCATACAATTATTGAGAAAATCATATGTCACATTATTTGACGTGATTGTCTTTTTTTTGCAAAATGTAGGCCCTTAAAAGTGGACAATTATTAGAATGCTTTTACGTGGTGACGAGTGACTTGATGAAAATGTTACTAATAGATTATCAAATTCTCAACTACCACTCAAAATTACCAATCTACAATCCATTAATAATCACGCTATTTAAGGCTAGATCAGTGGAGTTCTTGTCAGTTAGTGGTAGCAGTCACGCGACCGCCTGGGGATCTTCCAAAGTGATACAGTTCATTCCTTTACTAAAGTGATATTTTACCAATTTTTACATAACATTTTGTACATTAAAATGAAATTGAACGTAATTTATGAAAAAGGTCCGCCGTGAAAAAATAAAAAAAGCTAATTACTTACATGTTACTTAATACCCTGCCTAGGGAAGGAGGAACCATAATACTAGATTTTTCATTGCCCTTCAGTGGAGTTATATCAATAGAGTTATATCATTGACATTTTTTATAAATGCATGTCTAAAATTTAAAGCATTTAATTTCATGTTGAAAATTTGATATAATTTTTTTCATTAGATTTATAAAGCTGCATATGTTATAAATTTGCATGTCAATAATATTAAAATAAATAAATAAAAGAAACATGGGTGCCCTCAATTTTACATGCCCAAAAAATAAGATAATAAAATAATTTTTATGAAGAGGAGGTTTTAGAAAGGGAATCGACAAAGGAGGAGTGGGTTTGAAAAAAGGGGAATTCAATGTGGGTCAAGAGGACTTCATCTATTGTCAAATATAAGATTTGCTAAATACAATGTCAAATGCAAACTTTTCCCTATATTTACACTCTATAGTCATTAAGAATAACCCCTATCCAAGCATTTGTCCACTGGTACAATAATATTAATGTGATATTATTTAGTTGCCCCTGCCTCTACCACTGACATTCTAGGGTACTAGTAATCACAGTCCACATTGAATATCATTTTCACCCTTCAATAACAACTCCTAAATTTTGTGAATATTTTGAGGGTCTTCAATGGTTGGGCTTGTCCTCATTTGTCATAATGTGGTATCCCACATGCATTTAAAGTGTTTTGATCCAAAAAAATAAGGAAGAACAAAATCACCATAAATCTAAACATATAGGCCAATTTACCAACATATATAACTAAAAGAATGCATTGGATCTATGAAATCTTCAAAAACTCACTTTGCAAGAAAAAATATTTTACATCTCCAATACACATGGAGAGCCTTTTTAAATTCATAACAAATAAATTACAAATGGACCCAAAAAAGGGTTATTCAAATAAATTGGAATGTCAACATCAAACATTACAAACCAATTAAGGAAAATATATTTGTATACCTTTTTTTCATCAACTCAACAAAAAAGGTAAGAGCGTGATTAGAAGGAAATGACCAAGATATACACTGATCTCCATAATATTATTTTAATATAGTTATTTCAACAATATATTGAATTTTTTACCCTTGTCAGTTGAACTAATCATTATGTTTGTGTAAAAAAATAGAGAAAAACAAAGAAACCCAATTGTTTCGAGCATGAAAACTAGGACTTGAGAACATTATTTGAAAACAAGAGAATATGATATTGGAATTTACCATGGGCACATATCTTTAATTATTCTGAGCTTCTTTAATATCCCCTGGTCATACACATATATGATTCTTTCCAATATACATTGGCATATCAATATCACAAAATAAATCCAAGGCAAAAACAAGTTTCTAATATATACTTTTATTCATTTCGTATTTATAGATCAAAATGTGAATGGAAGCTAGAAATATATATTGTATAATTAACATAAATCAGCTCATTGCTTCTAACTCTTAGTTTAACCCCTATGAATATGATTTGATAAATATAACATTATAGAGGAAGCACATAGAATTTGATTTGAAGATATTTCCAAGGGAAAAGTGAGAAATTCAATCTTTTCTTGGAGGGATTTTAACAGAATTATGGGAGAAATTTTATTTATCTTACAACATTTTGAGGCCAATTTCATTATGAATAGTTTCAATGATATTTGAATCCACTGGGTTCCCTATAGAATATGTCATAGATTATATTCTCAGCCTTCTCCCTGTATGTTAATACTTTTACTTGTGTGAATGACATTCCATTATCTCAAAATATGCACATCACTTTGGATATAAGTCTCTAATCATTTGTCATTGTAAAATTCTAGCCTGGGAGCAACCCCTAAACTTATACATGCATTTTCTGATTTATCAAACTCACTAACAGTACCTAGATGAATTGAATGAATCTTTTAATTATTTTTATTTTATCAAAAACATGGGAAGGAGAGAGTCTAAAGCTTAATCATGAAAAATTGATAAGTAAACTTAGAATTCTAAAGATGTGTAATAAATCACACACAAATTGATTTGTAACTTGATAAATTTAGAGATATGCTAAAAATGAAAAGTGCTAAATAATAAAAACATAGTTAGAAATATGATATGTAGAACTATAAGTATAACTGACTATATGACTATTTGAGGTCACTATGAATCCATAATGGGGATTTACATCCACTTGGGAAAAGGCCATGTTATTTGGATGATGCCATTCTATGCTGGGGTCTATAGAGTGTGTTGATGTCTAGTAGGGTATTTTATTTCAATGTAAAAATAGTTTGGTGTGCCTCTGTTTTTATGTCTTGTGTGCATCATAAGATCTATGTGATTCAATGTAGAATTTTTTGTATTCCTTCTTCTTCACTTGGAACCCTAAAAAAATAGATTATGAGAAAAAATAAAATAAATGGAAAAAGGGGTTAGTGGCTAATGTTGTGCTAGTGTGTGTGAAAGGATCAAAATCCATCTATTTCTCCCCTTGTGTTGAGCATATGAGGTCAGTTTTTGAGAATCAATAAGTTAATGAGATGTGAGTGAGTTGGTAAAGTGGTTTGGTTGTTTCAAGTCACATCTAGGTTCAAATCTTAGTAAAAACATAGTAATTATTAAGGCTAGTTGTGGCCACTGTTCCACTCCATTCAAAAAAATTTACCTAACCAAAAAAGTTATTGAATCAATACAAACATATAATATAAAATCCTTACAAATTATAAGAAAGAAGTTAAAAGGTGAAAATCCTAAATTATTTTTCACTACAATTTTTTGATCAATTAAGATCCATTTTGATGTATATTTTTATATTGGCCCTACATGTCAAAGATAATTAACTTTTTTTATAAATTTCCAATGAGACATTACATCAAAAACTTAAAGTGTTTAATTTCATGTTGAAAATTAGATATAATTTTTTGCATTAGATTCATAATGTTGTGTATGTTATAAATTTCGATGTCAATAATATTAAAATAAATAAATAAAAGAAACATGGGTGCCCTCAATTTTGCATGCCCAAAAAACAAAAAAATAAAATAATGTTTGCAAAGAGGAGGTTTTGGAAAAGGAATAGACAAAGGAGGAGTGGGTTTGAAAATAGGGGAATTCGATGTGGGTCAAGAGGAAGACCTCATCTAATGTCAAATATAAGATTTCCTAAATAGAATGTTAAATGCAAGCTTTTCCCTATCTTTACAGTCCATATTCATTATAGAATAACCCTATCAAAGCATGTATCCACCATTACAAAAAAATGTCCATTTTATTGTGAATTTGACACTATCCAGTTACCTCTACCTCTACCTCTACCTCTAACATTCTATCTGGGTGCTAATAATCACAGTCAACAATGAATATCATTTTCATCCTTTAATAACAACTCCTAAATTTTGTGAATCTTTTGAGGGTTTGCAATGGTTGGGCTTGCCCTTGTTTGTCATAATGTGGTATTCCTTGTTAGCACATGCATTTAAAGTGCCTTGAGCTACAAAAATAAGGGAAAATAACATCACCATAAATCTAAATATATAGGCCAATTTCCTAACATATATAACTAAAAGAATGTATTGGATCTATGAAATCTTCAAAAAAATACTTTGTAAGAAAAAATATTTTACATCTCCAATGCACATGGTGAGAATTTTTAAATTCATAACAAATCAATTACTAATGGACCCGAAACAAGGGTTATTCAAATACATTGGAATGTCAAAATCAAACATTACAAACCAATTGAGGAAAATATATTTTTATACCTTTTTTTGTCGAGTCAACAAACAAGGTAAGAGTGTGATTAGAAAGAAGTATCCAAGATATACATCGATCTCCATAATATTCTTTGAATCCATTTATTTCAACAAAGATTGAAATTTTTACCCTTGTTGGTTGAATTTGTCATTATGTTTATGTAAACAAATAGAGAAAAATAATAAACTCAATTGTTTAGAGCTTGAAAACTAGGACTTGAGAACAATATTGGAAAATAAGAGAATATGATATTAGAATTTGTCGTGGACACATATCAGTTATTATTTTGATCTCCTTTATTATCCCTTGCTCATAAACATATATGTTTCTTTCCAATAGACACTGGTATATCAATATCACAAAATAAATTGAAGGTACAAACATGTTTCTAATATACACTTTTATTCATTTCATATTTATAGATCAAAATATGAATGGAAGCTAGAAATATATATTATATAATTAACAAAATCAGCTCATTGACCCTAACTCTTAGTTCAACCCCTATGACTATGATTTGATAATTATAACATTAAAGAGGAAGCACTTAGACTTCAAATTGAAAGATTTATAAGGGAAAAATGATAAAGTCAAGATTTTCTTGGAGGGAATTTAATAGAATTATGGAAGCAATTTTATTTGTCTTGCAACATTTTGAGTCTAATTTCACTGCAAATAGTTTATATGATATTTGAATCCACTAGGCTCCTTATAGAATCTATCATAAATTATATTCACAACCTTCTCCCTATAAGTTAATACTTCTCCTTGTGTCAATGACATTACATTAACTCAAAATATTCACATCACTTTAGATATAAGCCTCTAATCATTCATCGTTACAAAGTTATAGCCCAGGAGAAACCCCTAAACTTGTATATGCATTTTCATAGTTATAAAACTCACTAACAATACCTAGATAGACTGAATGAACCATTCAATGGTTTATATTTTATCAAGAAAATGGGAAAGAGATAATCTAAAGCCTAATTATGACAAATTTCTAAGTAAAATTATAATGTTAAAGATATGTAATAAATTATACAAATTTATTTGCAACTTGATAAATTTAGAAATATGGTAAAAATGGAAAGAGATAAATTTAACAACTTAGTTATAAATATGATATGCAAGATTGTAAGTATAACTAACTATATGACTATTTGAGTTCATTGGGAATCAAAAATGGGGATTTGCATCCACCTAGGATAAGGCCATATTATTTAGATGAGGACATTCTATGATGGTGTTTATAGGGTGTGCTAATGTCTAGTAGGGTTTTTTATTTCTATGTAAAAATAGGTTGGTGTGCTTCTACTTTTATATCTTGTCAGGGGAAACCACAGAACAATAAACATGCTCTGATCCCTACTTAGTCAGGATCTTGCTCTACCAATTAGAGCACATATGATTACCTTTCGTATTAGCAACTAAACACATAATTTAACCAAAATCAATAAGTAACTATAAATATGAAACAACACAGGAATTGAGAGACAATACACAATTGTATTAATAATCACTCAGAAGAATATACAATAAGGAAGATGCCACTTCTTCCTCCACCTCAAAGGTTCGCCACTCCTCAAGACCTTCTTCCCTCTCTCTCTTGGTCACAACAATCAACTCCAATATAGAATTGATGTTCACCTCTCCAACCAGTCAGTAACACACTGCCAGTTCACCAAGTACACAACTGTACTCCAAGTAGATTTCCTGCTCTCTACTGCTACCTACAAATAACTAGACCTTACTCACCATTGTAGATCTCCTATAGAAAGTCATGCCCACATGCTGACCAAGATCATACACACAAGAAGAACCCTTCTGATTCTCCAATCCAGTACCCACCTTGGTACTGTGGCACTAGGAGGAACGCACCATTACTCTCTTCTCTCTGAAGGAGCTTATTGCTCTCTTACTCACTAGCTACAAGTTTACACTACATCCCATGAGTCCATATATAGATCTCATGCATAAAATAATTAGACTAACCTAATTACAATAATTCGACATGCAACTCAAGACCAAAAATAGCCTTTGCATGTAAACACTTAGTTCAACGAACTAACTGTCCATGGAACAAGCAGTTCTGGAACTGCCACAGGCGACTGACGTCGGTCCCTGTCTGCCTAAAGGTGACCGTCGTCGGCTAACATCCTGCCAATGTCGGTTGCCTTCCTGTCCACCCTGCCGTCATCGGTTTCCCTGTGTACTGCACCCTACCAACACCGATATCCCTATAACTCAGCAACCTCCTCCCTGTTTACACCAGTTGAAGCTTTTAGGTCCATAATCTAACAATCTCCCACTTGGAGATAAACAGCTACAACTGTACCTTTACCTGTACTCTATCTAATTATACCCTGGCTTGTATCCCTCTTCAAGATCAATCCTAAAGACTAACCACCACACCCTATGATGCTCTACCCTTTATGCCTTTGTCATCCAAGTAACCTGCCGAATCTGCATCTACAAACCTATGTAGAAAATAACTTGAACCTGCATAGCATGTCGACTTACCACTGATCCCTATAAGAATCTACTGAACTGCCCTTCAGTACCTCTTCCTCAAATTGGCTCCATACTTTTTGACAACTCCCACTACTTGGGAAAACTCAGGTCTACACTAGACCTCATGTGATTTCAAACCCTGTTTCAAGCTAAGCTTGAACTGTCTAGCCCTTGGTGTGCTTTCTGATTCTGCATCCTACATCATGAACCCCGCCAACACCGTCATCACATCAGCTCCCACTAGAGATAAAATCTCCATGTCTCTTATGCTAAAGAATTTTGCTACTCCAAATTCTTCCTGACACACCTCTAAACTAACCTTACTCTTAGCTCAACAAATCCCTGTATGTATAAAACCTGCTAGCAAATTACCCACATACAGTAACTGGATAATGTCACGACTCATCATCCACCTGGTAAGACAAAACCACAATAGTTACACTGACATTGACTGAAGCCATGCTTAGTCATCCACCTGTCAAACCTGTACCACTATCCTGCAGCTTCCTCAAGACCATATGCCTTGGCCTTCTGTCTCATGTATCCGTCCACTCTCTTCTTTAACTTGGGAATCCATTCCATCTCTCAGTGCTTACTTCCAGTTGACAAATCTACCAACAAATACCTATTTGGTTCTTCTCCAAGGACTCACACTCCTCATCCATGCCAAGCTCCCACTGTATTTGGACTCTACCTACATTGCCTCTTCCATCTTCCTGGTTCTTGACTATCAAAAAGGCAATATAAATAAGGTGAACAATGAATATGAGGTTCACTTACCCTTTCTGACCTCGACATGAGCGTTTGAGACTTGCTGTCTGCCCACTATCCGTACCAGTGACCGATCTAAGCCATCTCCCAGTCTGTTCTCAACCGATGTCGGCTCCCTATACTGGCCCTGACTGTTGACGTCATTTCTCTTGTCGATGCTAGTGTCCCTGCTACCGACATCGGTCCTTATGACCGATGTCGGTCTTTATTCTACTGACATCGGTTACTGTCTGACTGATGTCGATACTTGTGTTCTTCTGTGAGTGATAACTTTTTACCCGCGAGCTCTCCATGGATCAAAATCCTAATCAAATCAACCCTACTCTGCTCAGAATAATTCAGTTTCCTCACCTGATCTCTGTCCATCATCTCCTCCATGAACACCAAGGCTTTCTAGTTTATTAGCTTGTCAAAGACATCTGACTTCCGCTTCAAAACCTGCATTATCCTTCTACATATGTGACTAAGCCTACGAAGCCACATCTCTGCAACGAAAGGTGAATCAGCAATATAAGTAGATAGATAAAGGATACCTAATTTCTTACCACCATCTAATTCAAGTGTATCTGCTGTGAGAGTTACAGTGCATCTCTCATCACCCAAATTTCCTGAAGAAATTAGACTCATCTCCAAGAATGGTACCTGCATGACTTCCTTCAACCACTGTGTGTCATCCGCCTGTAATTTCAGCTTCACTTCCCCTTCGTCAATAATCTGACAAGGCTCTCCAACCCCTAAATAAATCTCTCCAAAGTCTCCAAAGACATACCCATGAAAAGATGCTCTATTTCGGGCTGCATGGAAAGAGGCAAAAGAATCTGTAAACAAAGATTCCACTTTATCCAGAACATCCTGTGCAATATTACCTGCAACATATGCTTCCACAAGCTAATCTTCTACTGACCAACAATCTCTTTTTACCTGCTCTTTCTTTCCATCAATCAGACCATTCGTGTTATTCAGTTTCTCCATTTGTAGCTTACTTTCTTCTGCCATTGCTATACTCCCACTCAATTTGAAACCCCTGTGAGTGACCTGTAATCAAAAAACACTACCAAATCTGAAACCACTTGTTAGTCAACCCAACCAAAAGCTCTGATACCACTTGTTGGTATCAGCTCTTGAACCTACAACCAAGGCTCTGATACCACTTGTCAGGGGAAACCACAGAACAATAAACATGCTCTGATCCCTACTTAGTCAGGATCTTGCTCTACCAATTAGAGCACATATGATTACCTCTCGTATTAGCAACTAAACATGGAATTTAACTAGAATCAATAAGTAACTAGAAATATGAAACAACACAGGAATTGAGAGACAATACACAATTGTATTAATAATCACTCAGAAGAATATACAATAAGGAAGATGCCACTTCTTCCTCCACCTCAAAGGTTCACCACTCCTCAAGACCTTCTTCCCTCTCTCTCTTGGTCACAAAAAGCAACTCCAATATAGAATTGATGTTCACCTCTCCAACCAGTCAGTAACACGCTGCCAGTTCACCAAGTACACAACCATACTCCAAGTAGATCTCCTGCTCTCTGCTGCTACCTGCAAATAACTAGACCTTACTCACCATTGTAGATCTCCTATAGAAAGTCATGCCCACATGCTGACCAAGATCATACACACAAGAAGAACCCTTCTGATTCTCCAATCCAGTACCCACCTTGGTACTGTGGCACTAGGAGGAACGCACCATTACTCTCTTCTCTCTGAAGGAGCTTATTGCTTTCTTACTCACTAGCTACAAGTTTACACTACATCCCATGAGTCCATATATAGATCTTATGCATACAATAATTAGACTAACCTAATTACAATAATTAGACACGTAACTCAAGACCAAAAATAGCCTTTGCATGTAAACACTCGGTTCAACGAACTAACTGTCTGTGGAACAAGTAGTTCTAAAACTGCCATAGGTGACCGACGTCAGTCCCTATCTACCTAGAGGTGACCGTCGTCAGCCGACATCCTACCTATGTCGGTTGCCTTCCTGTCCACCCTGTCATCATCGGTTTCCCTGTGTACTGCACCCTACCAATGCCGGTATCCCTAGAACTCAACAACCTCCTCCCTGTCTACACTAGTTGAAGCTTTTAGCTCCACAATCTAACATGTCTTGTGTGTGTGATAAGATCTATCTGATTCAATTTATAAGCTATTGCATGCCTTTTTATTCACTTGGAACCCTAACTAAATAGATTATGAGGAAAAAAATAAATGGAAAAAGGGTTTAGTGTCTAAAGTTGTGCTTGACCTTAACACCCCTTGTGTTAAGCATTATCTACCTACTAATACTTCAAATATGGATCAAGATCCATGTATTTCTCCCATGTTATGTTGGTGTGTGTCAAAGGATGGTTTAATGATACATATTGGTATAACCTTGGTATGATTAAGCATTTCACCAATGTTTTTTTAATCTTTGAGATATATTTAGACTTAGCTCAAGGCTACCAGGGCTATACCTATAAAATTTAATTTATAAGCATCTACGACTAGATCTTTTTCAGTATAAAATCTATTAAGAGCTCTAATGACTAGTAGTTCTCATGTAGGAATAGCTTGAGATAACTCAATTGTGTTAGAATTTATACTAGAAGAATTATGTATTCAAATGGTTTATTTCTAAAAATATTGATAGACTATTCGTTCCTTGCTAGGAATGTCATGGTATGTCTCAATATTATTATAATAACTAATAGAAGTAGGAGAGAAATACATCATTGTCTTTTTCTCGAATGTAATAACTCCTCTATGTTAGAGGTACACTCACTGAGGAGGGGGGTGGGGGGAGGTGAATCAATGAGCCTAGATAATTCAAATTTAATTTAAATCATTTTAAACTTTTAATCAAGCACCATAAACATTCATGATGCATATACATCATTCATAGTAATGAACAAGAGAGACAATGCAAGATAAAGCACATCACACATGGCATATGTGGAAACCCTCTTAGGGGATAAAACCCATTAAAACATGTAATTAGAATATTGTCCTATAATAACAAGAACCAATTTAGACTAGTTATAACTGATCAAGGAACTACCATCCCTTATTTTAGTAAGACTACAATCCCATAACGAGCTACTACATATGTCTAGCTGAGTTACCACAACAACTAGACCTTTAGCAAGTTTTACCTTACAAGGAGGCTACAATCCCCTAGATGTTGATCAATCACAACAACACTTATGAAAAAAACATCTCCTAAGCACTGATTACATGCCAATTGATGGAGATACAAATTATATTATATTTCTTTAAATCTACACACTCAATGCATCTAAAGCCACCTTTTGGATCACTCTTCACTTCTCAGCAATAACTCTATCACCAGATCAATAATATGACCAAATGGTCATACACATACTCCACACTTTGATCTATCTCTCAAATCATCCACCAAGCTCATATGGATACCATTTATCTCTGGCTCACTCTCAATACATTCAAAACATCTTTTTGGATCACTCTAGACCTCTTCACTTGTCCTCAATCTGCAAGACCACTATTTTGACATCATAAATATGACTTATAGGTCATACAAAAAATCATTAATCTTGTCTACTCAATAAACAATCCACTAGGAAAACTTACTCTCCTTCACCTCTCAACCCTTTGCTCTAAACCACACACATAAGCCTCTCTCAAATCTAAACACCATCATCTTTTGTTTCAATATTTATAGAGCATTCATGATTATCAACACCTTCATCAACCATTAGACATGACTTATCCCTTAAGGATTATAACATATAAATAAATGGCTCAACACAATACACATAGGTCAACCATAACATTTATGGGTCACCATTAAATAACTAAAACTTTTAGTTAGGCCCTTGTAGCCCTTACAAGTCTCATGGGGACCCACTCACTCCTTTAGTATTCCATCAAGAAAAAAAAGGACACAAGACCACCTCCAAAATTATAGGTCTACTCCATATGATCCTTTGACTTCATCAAATGATCACAATCATCTTTCCTCACCTTTGTGTATGCTCAATCAACTCAAACATAGATCTTGTACATAGAAACAATATGAATGAACACACAATCAACTCTTTAAGCATTTTTCATACTCAAGATAGCTTGATCACACTTCCAAAATCCATATAGAAGATCCTTATGAAGTATATAACACCTTATAATAGATAAGCCATCATGAAACATTGAAACAACAAAAACACAAGCTCAAATATCCTTCTCGGGTCACTTCTATAATAAAGTTAGACACATAGTCAACTTTGGAGCACCATAACATTGATTGTACAAACAATCAAGCCTTATAATCACTATTATTGGATGTGCCTTGAAGTCATCTAAAAGTTTTATTTTTACATTACCAATAAATTCATCTTAGATCAAATGTTATAGCCAAAATATAGAGCATTGGTTTTTCCCTTTGTAAATTTGAATATTCAAATGCTAACGATCACAATTAAACTTCAAACATCTTGTCCTCATCTCATGTTATCAGATCTTAGATTAAATACACACCATTGATCTTCCTTGAAGTAGGTCAACCTTTAGCTTTCATCATTCATCATTGGATCTTCATTTTGACAATTTGACTTAATTCTCTCCATCGATCTCATGTACATAGCTCAATCTTTATCTATGTTAAACATTAGACACCTTGAAATAATATTTCTCAATACACACCATCGATCTATATATGTATGTATACCTACTCACTATTAAATTTTATAAGAAGCCTGATCTTTACCTCTACTCAACATTAAACTTTGAACACTTGTCCTCATCTTGCTACTTTTTGACACCTTGGAACAAACACACTCTATTGATCTTTTTGTAAGGAGCTTGGTTTTTACCTTGTTTAAGCATCAAACACTTTCACCCATTTGACTTAATACACATTATAAATTTGGATGTATGAACTTCATTGAATCATTGGATATCTATTTGGTCTTGATCTTTAACTTCATGCAGATTTATATAAGTATGGGAACTATTAAAAATATGCCTGGGAGGCCAACTTTTCATAGTTATATATTTTTCCTCGATCAAGTCCACATTCTAATATTTGGATCATATGTTCTTCTTTCAAATCTAACCATGTATTAAATAGCTCCTGAAACCTTCATGTGTGTGATATATTCCATTACCAAACTAACTACTTGGTTCTTACTTGAACTTAGATATTAAGCTTAGACTCATTTTGCACTATCAATCTATGATGCAATGAAATATGGACTATTAGATCTAATTTGAAATTTTGGCTAAGTGTTAGAACTTAGTGAACTTATGTCTGAAAAGCCAACTTTTCACCCACATATCTTTTGTTGTGCTAAATCATATCATCTAACGTTTGAACCATGTGATCTCCTCACATAGGATAATTCATCCATATGTCAATCTACTTTTGGAACCCTCACACATGTGAGATATGATTTCATAAATATGCCTCCTCAGATTTATCTATTATAGAGCCAACTATGCCTAGATGAACATAATGAACAACCAAATGAATTCCAATCACTTCTACAAGCTATCCAATCACCATTGACCTCTAAAATGACCCATTATACATGGTCAATAATTTAGAATCATCCCTATTCATATCTAAATATTCAAACTCTATAGATCAACCAAGCCTTCTTCAAGCATACTAAGGACAAACACATGACACACGTTATCATTGACATATAGGTTATTATGACACTTCATCCACTCACTTGAACACCTACATGACATCACTATAACATCATTGAAAAGTCTTCAACAATCTCCCTCTTTGGCATTTGTTACCTTTTGAGTTGCCCTTATTCAATTTTTCATAAAATTTCCTTAAGCAAGACTTGACTTATCATTTTCCTCTTATTGGTCATATCTTTATTTATTAAGTTGGCTCTTTATTTTTAAATTTCACTCACCTGTCGTCTTTTGTGTGTGAAATTTTTAAATAATTGAACCTTTGGACTTGAACCATTCTCAAAGTTTAAGAGTTTAATGGTTTAATGGGTTCAATGATTCAATGTTTCTCAAAGTAAACCATTTGTCCCTGTGTATTTCAATTATGTCTTTGAACCCTTTGATTGAACTTGAGCCCTCTTTAGAGGTTCAAGATTTCAATGGTTCAAGAGTTCAATACTTGATGCTTTGTAAGGAGTCATGTTCACTTGGTTCTTTTATATAAATTAATGTATCATTGAATCTATTGCTTTAACCTCATAGCAAAGTTCAATAGTTCAATAGTTCAATGGTTCACTATTTCAAAGTTCAACATTTCTTGAAAAGGCATGTGACTATTGGTTAGTATATGTAGTTCATCTCATATCCTTGAACCTTTGAGTTGAACCACATTAAAAAATTTCAATGGTTCGAGGGTTTAGTGACTATATTCTCATCTCGCCCTGAGGCTTTCTCTAAGTCAAAATTATCAAGAGATTTAGAGGAGAATATATTCAAAACTCATTATGAAGTGGAAAGTTTTAACTTTCACAAGTTTATGGATAATCATTATTCATCAAGGTCACATGTGAAGAATGCTTGCCATTAATGTATATGTCAGTTTTCATGTCTTATCAAGCATTTTTATCATGTATTGATTTGGTTAAAAATTATTCGACCTAGTTAGTATCTGTATCAAGAGAGAACAAGCCAAATTTAGTAAACAAACATACTGGGTGATGCAAATGAGAACAACACATGTGGTATAATATTTTTATTACCCAAATTTGTAGTGATTTTAGATACATTTAAGGTGAGTTCTAATATTACTATAAGTTGTTTCCATTACTTGGTTGGAAAGAAGAATCCTTTTGAGTTTTTGGCATTGTTTAAGAAGTTCAAAACATTTTTTTCATTATATCCTCCAACCTGTAGCTATGAAATCTACATGTCTTGGTTATGATCATGCTTTTGGTCTCATCTATTCTCTTCTTGAATTTGGGGACACCTCTCTGGTTCAATATGACTTAGAAGATTTTAAAGAGAGGGATAGAAATCATGTGCCAACTCCTATGATGGAGAAGATAGTAAAAAGAGGTTTAGTCAATGCTGCGGCCTTTCCCATGGTTGTATAATGCCTTGAATTAGTTATAGAGTGCATCAGAACTATAGATGGTAATGTTTTAATTCATATCAATAGATAAACCCTAATATCTGTGACGAGAATTATGCCAAAGGAACCATATTTTGACCTTAATATTACTTCTTCCTATGGTTATTTTTCACTAAAGAAAGGAAATTAAAGGAGCGTGATCACAAGAAATTGGTTATTAAAATTCCAAAAAGAAGGTTCAAGACTACCTAGACCATTTACAAAAAATCACATGATTACAGAAGTAAAATATATTGTGGTGTTACTACATAGGCTAAAGGGAAATGCTCAGGCATATTATTGGGAACACTCGATGTGTTTTTTCATATAGGTGATCCTCTAAGGAGAGCAATATTTGGACTGGGTGGAAATTGCAACTGAATGTTTGCATCTGGGTCTAAGTAATTATTTAGGGAATAAAGATTTTTATATGTCTTCATACCTCTTTTATTTCCTGGCATCTACAAGACAATGGGTAGGGCTACCTCATGCTATGAAATCTACATGTCTTGGTTATGATCATGCTTTTGGTCTCATATATTCTCTTCTTGAATTTGGGGACACCTCTCTGGTTCAATATGACTTATAATATTTTAAAGAGAGGGATAGAAATCATGTGCCAACTCATATGATGGAGAAGATAGTAAAAAGTGGTTTAGTCAATGTTGTGGCCTTTCCCATGGTTGTATAGTGCCTTGAATTAGATTTAGAGTGCATGAATAGCTATGAACCCCAAAATAGGTGCATCATAACTATAAATGGTAATGTTTTACTTCATATCAATAGATAAACCCTAATGTCTATGATGAGAATTATGCCTAAGGAACCATATTCTAACCTTAATATTACTTCTTCCTATGGTTATTTTTCACTAAAGAAAGGAAATTAAAGGAGCATGATCACAATAAATTGGTTATTGAAATTCCAAAAAGAAGGTTCAAGACTACCTAGACCATTGACAAAAAATCACATGATTACAGAAGTAAAATATATTGTGGTGTTACTACATAGGCTAAAGGGAAATGCTCAGGCATATTATTGGGAACACTCGATGTGTTTTTTCATATAATTGATCCTTCAAGGAGAGCAATATTTGGACTAGGTGGAAATTACAACTAAATGTTTCCATCTGGGTCTAAGTAATTATTTAGGGAATAAAGATTTTTATATGTCTTCATACCTCTTCTATTTCCTGGCATCTACAAAATAATGGGTAAGGCTACCTCATGCTATGAAATCTACATGTCTTGTTTATGATCATGCTTTTGGTCTCATCTGTTCTCTTCTTGAATTTGGGGACACCTCTCTAGTTCAATATGACTTATAATATTTTAAAGAGAGGGATAGAAATCATGTGCCAACTCCTGTGATGGAGAAGATAGTAAAAAGAGGTTTAGTCAATGTTGTGGCCTTTCCCATGGTTGTATAGTGCCCTGAATTAATTCTAGAGTGCATGAATAGATAGGAACCCCAAAATAGGTGCATCAAAACTATAGATGGTAATGTTTTACTTCATATCAATAGATAAACCCTAATGTCTGTGATGAGAAATATGCCTAAAGAAACATATTCTGACCTTAATATTACTTCTTCTTATCATTATTTTTCACTAAAGAAAGGAAATTAAAGGAGCGTGATCACAAGAAATTGGTTATTAAAATTCCAAAAAGAAGGTTCAAGACTACCTAGACCATTGACAAAAAATCACATGATTACAGAAGTAAAGTATATTGTGGTGTTACTACATAGGCTAAAGGGAAATGCTTAGGCATATTATTGGGAAGACTCGATGTGCTTTTTCATATAATTGATCCTCCAAGGAGAGCAATATTTGGACTAGGTGGAAATTGCAACTAAATGTTTGCATTTGGGTCTAAGTAATTATTTAGGGAATAAAGATTTTTATATGTCTTCATACCTCTTCTATTTCCTGGCATCTACAAAATAATGGGTAGGGCTACCTCATGCTATATAATCTACATGTCTTGGTTATGATCATGCTTTTGGTCTCATCTGTTCTCTTCTTGAATTTGGGGACACCTCTCTAGTTTAATATGACTTATAATATTTTAAAGAGATGGATAGAAATCATGTGCCAACTCCTGTGATGGAGAAGATAGTAAAAAGAGGTTTAGTCAATGCTGCATCCTTTCCCATGGTTGTATAGTGCCTTGAATTAGTTCTAGAGTGCATGAATAGATAGGAATCCCAAAATAGGTGCATCAAAACTATAGATTGTAATGTTTTACTTCATATCAATAGATAAACCCTAATGTCTGTGATGAGAATTATGCCTAAGGAACCATATTTTGACCTTAATATTACTTCTTCCTATGGTTATTTTTCACTAAAGAAAGGAAATTAAAGGAGCGTGATCACAAGAAATTGGTTATTGAAATTCCAAAAAGAAGGTTCAAGACTACCTAGACCAATGACAAAAAATCACATGATTACATAAGTAAAATATATTGTGGTGTTACTACACAGGCTAAAGGGAAATGCTCAGGCATATTATTGGGAAGAATTGATGTGCTTTTTCATATAGGTGATCCTCTAAGGAGAGTAATATTTGGACTGGGTGGAAATTGCAACTAAATGTTTGAATCTGGGTCTAAGTAATTATTTAGGGAATAAACATTTTTATATGTCTTCATACCTCTTCTATTTCCTGGCATCTACAAGACAATGGGTAGGGCTACCTCATGCACCCTTTGTTGAGGACAAAAAATTTTTTACTATTATTCACAATTACAGATGCATAATTGTTATGAGAATTACATGAGGGTTAATGATTTTTTTACTAGGAGAATTACTTATGAATTAGCAAAAAACATCAATTAGAAGATCTGTGATAGGGATAGAAATCATGTGCCAACTCCTATGATGGAGAAGATAGTAAAAATAGGTTTAGTCAATGTTGTGGCCTTTCCCATGGTTGTATAGTGCCTTTAATTAGTTCTAAAGTTCATGAATAGATATGAACCCCAAAATAGGTGCATCAGAACTATAGATGGTAATGTTTTACTTCATATCAATAGATAAACCCTAATGTTTGTGATGAGAATTATTCCTAAGAAACCATATTTTGACCTTAATATTACTTCTTCTTATTGTTATTTTTCACTAAAGAAAGGAAATTAAAGGAGCGTGATCACAAGAAATTGGTTATTGAAATTCCAAAAAGAAGGTTCAAGACTACCCAGACCATTGACAAAAAATCACATGATTACAAAAGTAAAATGTATTGTGGTGTTACTACATAGGCTAAAGGGAAATGCTCAGGCATATTATTGGGAAGACTCGATGTGCTTTTTCATATAGGTGATCCTCCAAGGAGAGAAATATTTGGATTGGGTGGAAATTGCAATTGAATGTTTGTATCTGGGTCTAAGTAATTATTTAGGGAATAAAGATTTTTATATATCTTCATACCTCTTCTATTTCCTAGCATCTACAAGACAATGGGTAGGGCTACCTCATGCACCCTTTGTTGAGGACAACAAATTTTTTGACTATTATTCACAATTACAGATGCATAATTGTTATGAGAATTACATGAGGGTTAATTATGTTTTTACTAGGAGAATTATTTATAAATTAGCAAAAAACATCAATAAGAAGATGTCTGATGAGGCTATGCAACTAATCAATATTTATAGTAGTTTATTTATTTATTTCTCCAAATTCACTTATATCAGAGTTGGGAGTTTTACGGTGAACCTTTAAAGTTACCCAAGTATGTTTTCTTTACCATTTTATGTTGATAGAAGTCTGCAGAGAATTAACACATGTGGATAGAAAATTCCCAATGAAAAAGAAATCTGGTATATCTTTTCCCAATTAACTCGGACGTTATTTATGCCAGTCAGTATCTGATGATTTAAATTTATAAGTGGATCTTAAAAAAATCAATTTTCAATTCTTCACTTCCATATCCTAGTTTAACAACAAAGTCTTTGCCAGGGATAACTTGGATTTTAGAATACGGTATTCACATATTCATCAATTAAAGGATTATTGGGAGGATTATTCAGATGAATTTAAAGTTAGAAGAAGACTGTGGTGCAGGTTCTCCCTATGACAAATAATTACCCTTAATTTAAATATGGATATTTTTGGAATTTTTAATAATGAAGAGTAGATGATTGATCTAAAATTTGAATAGATAAAATAATCACCTATTCCAAAAATTGTTTGGAATAAAGATGAATAATATAGGATTGAGTTTAAGACCCTCCTGATGATAAGGAGAACTAAGAAATGCTTGAAGGAACAAAAACTAGAGGGAGTTCAAAATAAAGTTTCCCAGCAATGTGCATCAATAGTTGCATCACCATCCCCAATAAGCTCCTCTAACTAGCTTATTGCTATTTGTGGTGTAGGTACTTCCCAATGAAAAACTAGAAGGGGTCTTGTCATCAAAGAATCCAAGAAGGCCCTTACAACTATTCTGCCTCCTCATGCCACCAGATCAAGGACTAAAAGTAGGAGAAAGAGATAGATTTTTATAATAATAATTATGGATTTAAATTTTGAAGAGGATTCAGGAGAAGCAATAAGTGATAAAGGGTTTGATTCACCAATGGTAGACAAGGTTAGTGCAAAACAATAGATAGATATTGCTTCTAATTTTGCTAACCTTATGATGATTTCAAATATGCCTTCTGATCAATCAAATCTTGGTAAAGAAGATGCTGCCTCTGCACCCAAATGGCTGGAAAGCTCGATCAGTGACAAAATAAAAATAGTTCCATTTACTTTGTTGTTGGATTACATTATGAGTAAGTGTTTAGGAAAAACTCCTAAATCTAAGAAACTAAAAATAACATCTAGGGTAGACATTGATCCTAACACAGGGAACTAGAGTGCAAAAATAGCCCAACCAATAACTAATGAGGAAGTTCAAGATATTATAGTTTAGGCTTTTACAATTTAAAATATATATCTTGGGACTGCATCACATGCCATGGATACGAATCACCTTGAAGCATCCACCAAAAAGATAGTCAACTGAACCTGGAAAGATGAGAAAGATAAAAAGGAGTTGAAATAGACCTTACAGTCAAGGATAGAGTACATCAA
>JARHVA010005778.1:992500-1052500 GCA_037957365.1 Torreya grandis
GTTGATCTCACCTGAAGGTGAAAATTTTCCTTACTCTTTCAAGCTAAAATTAAAAAACATTAATAACAATATAGAGTATGAATATCTATTACTTGGGTTAAATGAAGCTAAAGGAAAGGGTTTAAAGATGCTCAAAGCAAGAGGAGATGTTGAATTAATTTTTAAACATGTGAGAGGCATTTATTTAGTTAAAAATAAAAGATTGAGACATTATAGAAATAGATTTTGGGATGAGATAGAATATTTTGATGCCTTTTCTATTGAAGCAATTCCCAAAGACCATAACATGTGAACATATTTTCTTGAAGTATCAACTTCTCTTCTTATCTCACACGCTGATTTCAAAAGGGATTCATATAGAATAGAACTAGTATATCATCCTAATGTCCCAAATAATGCTGAAAATTGGCAAGTTTTTGAGAATGATAAGCAAATCAAAAAATTCTTGGAGAATGCTGAGATGTTCCTAGGGACTTATTTTGAAGGTTTTGGAGTAGAATGTAAATAATTTAGTCATGACCTAGGGATCAATTCAAAAGATGATGTAATTCAATTAAAAGGAAACAAAATTCCTAAAGGATTGGTCTCTCTAGAACATTTGTTCACTCGACAAGATGATTATACTAAAGGCAAAATTACCCAAAATATTAACAAAGTGGAGGATTATGATAAAATAAATATTGAGAGTGAGACTAATCCTAAATGGATCTCTATTGGTAGGTCTTGTTCACCAAAAAAGAGAAAAAAATTGATTAATTTATTGATTAAGTATAATGATGTCTTTGATTGGTGCTATGATGACCTTAAGGATTTTAGACATGGATAGTTTTAGCATCATATTCCTTTGAAAGTAAATACAACTCCATTTAGGTAGAAGCTAAGTAATTATAACTTAAAAGTTGCTGAGGCCAATTTTAAGGAGATTGACAAGATGTTGAAGGCTAGGATTATTTATTCAACTCATCACTCCACTTGGGTGGCAAACAGTATTCCAGTATGTAAAAATAATGGAGAAATAAGAATCTATGTTGACTTCAAAAATTTGAACCAAGCCAGTTTAAAAGATAATTATCCCTTACTTGTGATGGATCACATCTTGTAAACAGTTATTGGGTCAAAAATGATTTCCATGCTAGATGGGTTCTAGGTTATAATCAAATAAGTGTGGCTATAACTGACCAACATAAAACTGCTTTCACTACACCTCAGGGAAATTTTAATTATAACTGTATGACCTTTGGTTTGATTAATGCTGGTGCAAATTTTCAACGGATGATGGATTCATCCTTTAAAGATGTAAAAGATAGAATTATTGTCATTTATCTTGATGATTTTACTATTTTCTCTAGAAAAAGGAAGGATCACGTGAAGGATTTAGAGACCATTTTACAAAGGTGTCAGAGTTATGGAATATCTCTTAACCCTAAGAAGTCAGTTTTCTGTGTTACGAACGGGAAGTTATTGGGACATCTAGTTTCAAAGGATGGAATCAAGATTGATCTCAAAAGGGTTAAAGAAATACAACAGCTAAACTTTCCTTCTAATAAGACTGGAGTTAAGTCTTTCTTTGGCCAGATTAATTTTCTCAGAAGTTTCATTCCTAATTATGCTAACATTACAAAGCATATTATGGGGATAATGAGTGAAAAATAAGCATTCAGATGGAATGAATCTGCTAAAAAATTATTTAAGGATATTAAAGAGGTGATTTTGAAAACACCTACTTTGGTAAACCTTGATTTCTAAAAAGATTTTGTTATTTACTATTATGCTTCAGAACATACCATGTTTAGTATCTTGTTACAAAAAAGTGAATTGAATGTAGAAGCTCCAATAGCCTTTATGAGTGTTCCTCTCAAGAAGCATGAACTTAATGATTCTTTGGCTAAGAAACAAGCTTTCCCTATAGTAAAGGTTGTTAAACAATTTAGATATTGTATACTTCATTCCCATTCAGTTGTATTTGTTTCTAGTTCGACTGTGAAAAGAATTTTGACTCAAAAAGATGTTGGGATGAACAATAGAGCAACATGGGTTACTAAAATTCAAGAATAAGACGTAGAGGTTAGGCCAAACAAATTTGTTTGAGGTTAAGGTTTATGCAAATTGATTGCTAGAAGTAAGGAAGAAGAAGAAGAACTTCCTACTATCCTATTAGTGAGATTACAAGATCCATGGTTCCTAAACATGGCACACTTTCTTACTTATGAAGACTATTCCAGTCACTTATCCTCGAAGGAGAAAAGTAATATGAGGTTAAAAGTAGCAAAATATGTCATTTGGGGTGATGTTATATACAAAAAGGGACTAGATGGAACCTTTCTGACGTGTGTAGATAAAGAACAACAATACAAACTATTAGAAGTTTTTCATAATGAATCCTATGATGGACATTTCTCTTTTTCAGTCATAGCATTCAAAATCCTTAGAAATTGTTATTATTGGCTAGGTATGTTCAAAGATGCATATAAATGGATGGCTAACTATGAAAAATGAAAAATGTTTATAAGAAGGCCATAAATTTCAACATTGCCTTGAGGCTCGTCATTATTGAAGAACCTTTCAAACAATGGAGATTAAACTTCATTGGGCCTCTTTCACCTCCTTCCAATGCTAGATATACACACATTTTAATAGCAATAGACTATTTGATGAAATGGGTTGAAGCATCCCCTATGAAGAGAATCACTTCAGAAGTGTTATGTAATTTTTTCAAAAAAAATATACTGGTATATTTTGGTGTTCCCCAGAACCTTATGGCAGATAACGCTACCAATATTTTTCAATTGAACTTAATTCATTATACTATGAGTATAATATCTCTCTTTCTCACTCATTAGATTATTACCCTCAAGGAAATAGACAATTGGATTCAAGTAATAAAAATCTAATAGCCATCATGAAAAAATTAGTGAGTGATAACCCCAAATATTGGCATAAGAAACTATACGAAGCACTATGGGCTGACAAGGTAACCCCAAAAAGAGCAATAAGAATGGCACCATTTGAGTGGGCTTTTAGGATAGGAGAATAGTTATCATTACCTCTAGAATTATTTGTGTCTAAATTACAAAATGTTATTAAAGATCAATACTTTTAAGATTTTTTAGAGAAAAGAGTTATGTACTTAACTAAGATTGAGGAGGAGAAGAATGAATTGGTTGATGGGATTACTGCTCATCAAACTAGGGTTAAATTTTTTTTTATTAGAAAACTAGACCTAAAAAGTTCATGGAAGGAGGTGAAGTATTGTTATGGGATAGAAGGAGAGAACCTAAAGGAGCACATGGCAAATTTGATTCACTTTGGAAAGGGCCTTTCAAAATTAATTAAGTACTAGGTCCTAATTCTTTTAAATTGGAGTATCTGGATGGAGTTGTTTTACCTCTATCCTATAATGGATAAGATCTTAAGTTGTATCGACTATGAAATAGGTGTCCCCTATTTTGTATATATCATTTCCTTTGTTATCACGTGTTGTGTTTTCCTTTCCCATTTTTGGTTTGTCTTGCTTATTTTCTTCTGTCTCTATGTTTCAGTTTATGCTAACTAGAATTTCTGAGTTCTCTACATTTTGCCATAAAATATAGTCCCTAATCAGAGCCAATGTTACCTTTTGAGTCACCCTTATTCAATTTTTCATTAAATTTCCTTAAATAAGAGTCGACTTATCATTTTCCTCCTATTGGTCATATCTTTGTTTATTAAATCAACTCTTTATTTTTAAAGTCCAACTACTTGTTGTATTTTGTGTGTGAAATTTCTAAAAAATTAAACATTTGAAATTTAACCATTCTCAAAGTTTAAGAGTTCAATAGTTCAATGGGTTCAATCATTCAATGTTTCTCAAAGCAAACTATTTGTTCCTTTGTGTATTTCAATTATGTCTTTGAACCTTTCAGTTGAACTTGAGCCCTTGTTTAAAGTTCAAGAGTTCAACGGTTCAAGATTTTAATACTCGATGCTTTGTAAGGAGTCATGTTCACTCGGTTCCCTTGTATAAATTAATATATCATTGAATCTACTGCTTCAACCTCATAGCAGAGTTTAATAATTCAATGGTTCAATGGTTCATTGTTTCAAAGTTCAACATTTCTTAAAAAGCCATGTGATTATTGGTCAGTCTGTGTAGTTCATCTCATATCCTTGAACCTTCACGTTGAACCACATTCCAAAAGTTCAATGGTTCAAGGGTTCAATGACTATACTCTCATCTCACCCTGAGGCTTTCTCTAAGTCAAAATTATAAATATATTAGAAGAGAATATATTCAAAACTCATTATGAAATGAAAAGTTTTAACTTTTACGAGGTTGTGGATAATAATTATTCATCAAGGTCATATGTGAAGAATGCTCGCCATTAATGCATATGTCAAATTTCATGTCTTATCAAGAATTTTTAGCACGTATTGTTTTGATTAATAATTATTTGACGTAGTTAATGTCTGTATCAAGAGAGAACAAGCCAAATTTAGCAAACAAACATACTAGGTGATGCAAATGAAAACAACACAAGTGGTATAAGATTTTTACTACCCACATTCATAGTGATTTTAGATCTATTTAAGGTCAATTCTGACTCTTATTATAAGTTGTTTTCATTACTTGGTTAGAAATAAGAATCCTTTTGAGTTTCTGGAATTGTTTAAGAAATTCAAAACATTTTTTCATTATATCCTCCAACCTGTAGCTATGAAATCTGTATGTCTTGGTTATGAGCATGCTTTTGGTCTCATCTATTCTCTTCCTAAATTTGGGGACACCTCTCTAGTTCAATATGACTTGGAAGATTTTAGGGAGAGGGCTAGAAATCCTGTGCCAACTTCTATGATGGAGAAGATAGTAGAAAGTGGTTTAGTCAAAGCTGCAACCTTTCCCATGGTTGTACAATGCCCTAAATTAGTTCTAACATGTATGAATAGATATAAGCCCCAAAACAGGTGCATCAAAATTGTAGATGGTAATAGTTTACTTCATATAAACAGACAAATCTTAATGTCTGTGATGAGAATTCCATCCAAGGAACCATATTATGACCTCAATATTACTTCTTTTTATGGCTATTTTTCATTAGAGAAAACAAATTACAAGAGTGTAATCGCAAGGAATTGGTTATTGAAATTCCAGAAAGGAAGTTCAAGACTGCCCAGACCATTGACAAGAAATCACATGATTCCAATAGTAAAAGATATTGTGGTGTTACTACACAGGCTAAAGGGCAATGATTAGGTATATTATTCAGAAGACTAGTTGTACTTTTTCATATAGGTGATCCTCTAAGGAGAGCAATATTTTGACTAGGCATAAAATGCACCTAAATGTTTGCATCTGTGTCTATGTAATTATTTGGAGAATAAATATTTTATATGTCTTCATACCTTTTATATTTCTTGGCATCTACAAGATAATAGGTAGGGCTACCTCATATGCCCTTGGTTGAAGACAACAAAATATATGACTATTATTCACAATTACAGATGCATAATTGCTATGAGAATTACATGAGGGTTAATGATGTTTTTACTAGGAGAATGAATTATGAATTAGCAAACAACATCAATAAGAGGATGTCTAATGAGGCTATGCAGTTGATCAACATTTATGGTAGTTTCTTTATTCAATTTTCTAAGTTCACTTATATCGGAGTTGGGGGTTTTGATGGTGAACCTTTGAAGCTACCCAGGTATGTTTTTGACCATTTTTTGTTGATAGAAGTCTACAGACAATTAGCATATGTGGATGAAAAATTCCCAATGAAAAATAAATTTGGTATATCTTTTCCCATTGAACTTGGACGTTATTCATGCTAGATAGTATCTGATGCTTTGAATATAGAAGTGGATCTTAAAAAATTTCATTTTTAGTACTTCACTGCCATATCCCAATTTGATTGCAAAGGATTTTCCAAGGATAACTTGGATTTTGGAATAATATTTTCACATATTCCTCAAGTAAAGGATTATTGGGAGGATTATTCAGATGAATTTGAAGTCAGAAGAAGACTATGGTGTAGGTTCTCCCTAGGACAAATAAATACTCTTAATTTAAATATGGACATTTCTAGAATTTTTGATAATGAAGAACAAGTTGAATAGATAAAACAATTTGAATAGATAAAACAATCAAGTATTCCAAAAATTGACTGAGATAAATATGAAGAAGATAGGATTGAGGTTAAGACCTTCCTGATGATAAGGAGAACTAAGAAATGGTTGAAGAAATAAAAACTAGAGGGAGTTCAAAATAAAGTTTCTTAGTAATGTGCATCAATAGTTGAATCACCATCCCCAATAAGCTGCTCTAACCAACTTATTGCTATATGTGGTGTAGGTACATCAAAGTCAAAAAATAGAAGGGGTCCTATCATCAAAGAATCCAAGAAGGCCCTTAAAACTATTCTTCCTCCTCATGCCACCAAATCAAGGACTAAAAGTAGGAGAAAGAGATAGATTTTTGAAAGAATATTTGTGGATTTTAATTTTGAAGAGGATTTGGGAGAAAAAATAGGTGATAAAGAGTCTAATTCACTAATGGTAAAGGAGGTTAGTGAAAAACAATAGACAAAGATTGCTTCTTATTATATTCACCTGTTGATGATTTCAAATATGCCTTCTGATCAATCAAATCCTAGTAAAGAAGTCTCTGCCTCTATACCCAAATGGCTAAAAAGCTCGATCAATGACAAGATAAAAATAGTCTCATTTTATTTGCCATTGGAGGACATGGCGAGTAAGTGTTTAGGAAAAAATCATAAATCTAAGAAACTAAAAACAACATCCATGGTAGACATCGATCCTAACACAAAGAACTGGAGTGTAAAAATAGCCTAGCTATTAACTAATGAGGAAGTTCAAGATCCTATAGTTCAAGATTTTATAATCGAAAAGATAGATCTTGGGACTACATCACGTGTCGTAGATGTGCATCACCTTGAAGCATCTATCAAAAAGATAGCTAAATTTGGGAAGATGAGAAAGATAAAAAGGAGTTAAAACAGACCTTATGGTCAATGGCAGAGTACATCGACACCATTAATAGCCCAAATCCACAATATATTGCCCAACTGCCCCTATCTTTCAATCTAAAATTCTAGTCAAACAAAAGATGCTGGATTAGATACACAATATCAAAGTGGTTGCTAGGGTATTTGATGATTAGTTGGATGGCATCATCTAGAAAGGTGTAGAATACATTCATAGAAAAAATAATATATATGATTAAACCACAACTACTATTGAAGACTTGAAGACACAAAATGCTTTGTGGATAAAATATGAAGGAAAATGGATGAATATGATGAACCAAATTAATGAGTTACAAAAGTATGGGATAGCAATGTTTTTTTCAGAAAAGAATTTGATAGGTCTAGATGAGGATGTAATGTATGTAAGTAAGAAAAATATCGAATAGAGGAATTTAGTATCCCAGTAAGGGTAAGTTAAATTCACAAAAATGATCAAAGAAATAATTGAATTCACGCAATCATTATAGCATGATCTATACTGTAGTTATGTAAAATACATAAAGGATGATGGAGAACCAGAAAAAGACATCGATACTATGATTCAATCCTTTAAGTAAAAGATCAGCTTTATTAAAGAAAGTGGTAACTTATTAACCAAAAACTTCTCTCATATTTGAAAGGTGGAGTCACTTCTTTATATTTGTGTCAACACACTCTCAGAGCACATCAAGAAAATTGGAAAAATTCAAAGGAAGAAAGACACCTAGAAGGCAAGGGTAAAGCACATTGATATTCCTAATTTCTCAAAAATCTAAGAGTTTGTTACATCATTTTAGGAGTGTAAGGCTCAATGTCCTTCCCTAATCAAACACAACAAATCTGGAGATTCTAATCCATCATATCATCCATGATCTTACTTATACAGTTTCTTTATTCAATTTTTTAGTTAAAATTATTTTTAAAAAAACTTGATGTTTAAATGAGTTTATAAAAACTAAATCCTATATGGGTTAGAGTTAATTTAACTCTAGGTTGGTTTGAAATATTGGATAATTAGGGAAACTATATATATGTTTTCAGTTTTTAAAAACATATATAAAAAATAGTGAAGAAATTTTAGAGCTGAACTACTATTATTTTACAATATATATGATGTTTGCCTAAAATATTTTTTATGTGTGAATGAAAAGTAGAAATAATTGTTGCATACTTAGATCTATGCATTTAAGTATTTGAAATTGAGTTTTATATTTGAAATCTTCTTTCATATGGTAATTACTCTTTCATTAGACAACTCATTGTATGTTTTTTTATCATTTATTGGTTCAATAATATATATATATATATATATATATATATATATACACACACACACACATATATATATACATATATATATGTATATATGTAGATGTATATATGTATAGATGTATAGATGTATATATGTATATATGTGTATATGTATGTGTATGTATATGTATATGTATACGTATATATATATATATATATATATATATATATATATATATATATATATATATATATATATATACATGTATATATATATATATATATATATATATATATATATATATATATATATACATATACATATACATATACATACATATATATACATATATATATGTATATATATATGTATATATATATATATGTATATATGTATATATATATGTATATGTATATATACATGTATATGTATATATATGTATATTTATATGTATGTATATATATATATATGTGTGTGTGTGTGTGTGTGTATGTATATGTATGTATATATATATATATATATATATATATATATATATATATATATATATATATACATGTATATATACATATATGTATATATACATGTGTATATATATATATATATATATATATATATATATATATATATATATATATATATATATATATATATATATATATGTTTATGTATTTGATTGTTATTGAAGATACAATTTGTGTATTCTATTACCTACTTATGTTATAGAAAAGGATATTGCATTCATAACATGATTATGTATAGATGTTAGTTAACCTTTAAGCACTTTCTAGTTAAAAGTGTATTAGAATGATTAGAATAATTTAAATTCATTGAAGATCTCAAAGGGAGATGTACCTGAATTCATAGGGAAACTATTATTGACAGTTCATCCATTTGTTGTTTAACTTATTTGTTCTTGAAAGAAGAAGGGTATAGAGTTAGAATAAAACATTTTTAGGTAAGGACAAATCTGTTAACCAACATTTTTTGATGACGCAATTGGGGATCAAAATTGAAATCTTTGCTGAAAGATTAGTCACCTTAATATGAAGCAACAATGGTGATTCCACATGAAAATGTAATTCCTATTTTAGAACCTAATCTTGGATTTCAATATGAGAAGGAAGATATAATTGGTCAGTTAAGTACTCTTGCTTGGTGTACTCATCAGAATATTGATTATTATAAGAGGGCAAGTAGAATATTAGAAAAAGAAGAAGAATTGGTTGATAGTTTGAGAATGTTGTTACTTAGGAAAAGGAGGCAAGAAAAAAATGCAACAAGAAATCAAGCCCCTAAAGTGCAAAGAGATTAAGAACATCATATAAATTAATAGCTACTTATCTAGTTATAATACCATAAGTTGGATTATAGAAGATACACAAGGTGTTTGAGAAGAGAGGGAATTGAGGATCCTACTTTTCAAATATTACAAAGCACAAATTTTCCTTATATTCCTACCCATGTTATAAAATCTGTAGACAGCCCTCCTAAACCCTCTACATCCTCTATCTGTCAAGCTTTAACTCTTTTTGGTACTATCTTTCCTTCTACCATAAGTTTTATTCTAATGGCTCAACCTTGGGGAGCAGCTATAGGACCTCTAAATTTAGGGGCCAACCTGAATCCTTTGCCTAAAAATCTAAGAAAAAAATTACCTAAATTTAATGGATATAGAAGACAATCACTAGAGGAGCATCTGAGTGCCTTTGCAGTATCATGTGGTGTGTTAGGTGTGCAACATCAAGATGTAGCCATAAGTTTTTTTGTGCAAAATCTAACTAATACTACAGCACAATGGTTTTATCATCTAATTGATTCCTCAATCACAAACTATAATGATATCAAAACTACATTTAAAAATAGGTTCAAAAGCATATAATATGAACATTCTCTTCTTGCTTAATTGACTTAGCTCAAGAAAGAGATATAGGAACCCATGAAGGAATTTATAGCCAAATTCAATAGAATTGTGCACAAGATTCCTACTGATAAAAGGTTAACTGTTGAGAATCAAAAGTGTTTCTTTATTAATTTTATGCCTCTTGATATAAGTTTTTATCTTAGAAGAGGTGAAATGGAAGAAAAATGGCTGAAAAATGGAAGAAGTCCAAGTACCTAATGCTCATCCCTCATCCTCTATGGATCCTATGATTCAAAGACTAGTAAATGATATGATTGCCCTAAAAATATAATTACCTAAGGCTGGTACTTCATTCCAACAACCATATCAAGATATTGGCAGGAAAAATTTCAATCAATAGGCAAATGTTGGTAGCACATTGCCACTTAAATTAGCGTAACCAAGGTTGACTATTGAAGCTCCCCTTAGAAGAGGTAATATGTGTGCCTTTCATTTAACTATTGATCATGATGGAAATTCTTATTTGGAGATGCTTAGATATGCTCAAATGGATTCTACTCAAGATGTATTGGGAGAGGCTACCGAAGAAGAAAGGAACTTTGAGGAACCTGGTGACTCTAAAATACACTTTCTAGAATATGACTCAAATTTAGAAAGAGGAGGTGAAACATTAGTTACTCTCAAAGATATTTCATGTGTTGTCCTCACCAAAAGTCAAAAGAATCTAAGATTTTTTAATACTCAAAAAGTAACTGTTAAAGGTAAATAACCTTTTACTAGAACCTCTGACGCTAATCTGAAGACTCAAGAAAATAAATTGTTACATAGAAATGATCGTGAGACTTCTTTTGATATTTTAAAATTGTATAAGTCTACAAAGATTTAAATAACCACTATTGAATACCTCAGATTGAAACCTAAATAACTTGATAAGTTGGTTAAATATGTCAAAAATGGTCTTACATAAGTTGAACTTGAGAGTCAATTAAATGTTAATATCGAGTCTCCCATTGCCCAATTAACTATCTTGGTAGAAAATATCCTTGCTAGTTATGAAATGTTGTTGAGCAGAACTTTTTGCAAAGATTTGGTTGGGTAGATTCAATTGGATTGGTCAAAAGCTACAATTCTAATGGGAAAGTAAAAAGTTAAGCTAGAACCTGACCTGAATGCAATTTTACTATATACCCATCTGATGATCCTAAGTCTTAGATTCTATTTGAAGAATGTGAATTTGATAACTATTTTCTCTCTTCTGAAGACTTGAAGGAAGAATCTATCCCAAAGTCTATTTATTCAGATGATATATGGACCATGAAATTTGATGATAGTTGTGC
Organism: Torreya grandis; assembly: GCA_037957365.1. NCBI lineage: Eukaryota > Viridiplantae > Streptophyta > Pinopsida > Cupressales > Taxaceae > Torreya > Torreya grandis. The sequence goes on from JARHVA010005778.1 coordinate 1,003,958, forward strand.
TATCACTGGTTTAGGAGCAGAGGTTGTGTTGATCTCACTTGAATGTGAATTTTTTTTTACTCTTTCAAGATAGAATTTAAAAACACTAATAACACTGTAGAGTATGAAGCCTTATTACTTGGGTTAAATAAAGCTAAAGGAAAGGGTGTAAATATGCTCAAAGTAAGAGGAGATGTTGAATTAATTGTTAAAGAGGTGAGAGGTATTTATTCAGTTAAAAATGAAAGATTGAGACTTTACATAAATAGAGTTTGGGCTGAGATAAAATATTTTGATGCCTTTTCTATTGAAGCAATTCCCAGAGACCAAAACATGCAAGTAAATTTTCTAGTAGTATCAACTTCTCTTCTTTTCCCACACCATGATTTCAAAAGGGATTCATATAAAATAGAACTATTATATCATCCTAATGTCCTAGATAATGCTAAAAATTGGCAAATTTTTGAGAATGATAAGCAAATCAAAAAATTCTTAGAGAATGTTGAGATGTTCTTTGGGACATATTTTAAAGATTGTGAAGCAAAATGTAAAGAATTCAGTCTTGATCTAGGGATCAATTCAAAAGATGATGTAGTTCAATTAAAAGGATACCAAATCCCTAAAGGATTGGTATTTTTAAAACATTTTTTCACTCGACAAGATGAATATACTAATGGTAAACTTACCCAAAATCCTAACAAAGTGGAGGATTATGAGAAAATCAACTTTAAGAGTGAGACTGATCCCAAATGGATCTCCATTGGTAGGTCTTGTTCAATAGAGGAGAAAAATAAATTGATTAATCTATTAAATAAGTATAAGGATGTCTTTGTTTGGTGCTATGATGACCTTAAGGATTTTAGATGTGAACAGTTTCAACATCATATTCCTTTGAAAGCAAACTCAACTCCATTTAGGTAGAAGCTGAGAAATTATAACCCAAAAGTTGTTAAGGCCATTTTTAAGGATATTGACAAGATGCTGAAGGCTAGGATTATTTATCCAATTCATCACTCCATCTGGGTGGCATAAATTATTCTAGTAGACAAAAAGAATGAAGAAATAAGAATCTATGTTGACTTCAATAATTTGAACCAAGCCAATTTAAAAGATAATTATCCCTTACCTATGAACATGGGTTGCTAAAATTCAAGAATATGACTTGGAGTTTAGGCCAAACAAATTGGTTTGAGGTCAAGGTTTGTGCAAATTGATTGTTTTAAGGAAGAAGAAGAAGAATAACTTCCCACTGTCTTATTAGTGAGCTTACAAGATCCATAGTTCCTAAACGTGGCACACTATCTTACTTATTCAGACTATCCCAGTCACTTATCCCCAAAAGAGAAAAGGAATATGAGTTTAAAAGTAGAAAAATATGTCATTTGGGGTGATGTCTTATACAAAAAATGACTAGATGGAACCTTTCTAAGGTATGTAGATAAAGAACAAAAATACAAACTATTGGAAGTTTTTCATAATGAAGACTATGGTGGAAATTTCTCTTCTTCAGTCACAACATTCAAAATCCTTAGAAATTGTTATTATTAGCCAAATATGTTCAAATATGCATATAAATGGGTAGCTAACTGTGAAAAATGTAAAATATTTTCGAGAAGGCCAGAACTTGCAACATTGCCGTTGAGGCTTGTCGTTATTGAAGAACCTTTCAAACAATGGGGATTAGACTTCATTGGGCCTCTTTCACCTCCTTCAAGTGCTATACATACACATAGTTTAATAGCAATGGAATTTTTTATAAAATGGGTTGAATCAGCCCCTATGAAGAGAACCACTTCAGAAGTGGTATGTAATTTTCTCAATATATATATATATATATATATATATATATATATATATACTAATACATTTTTGTGTTCCCCAAAATATTATGGAAGATAATGCTACCAATTTTTATTCAATTGAACTTACTTTATTCTACTATGATCATAGTATCTCTCTTTCTCACTCATCAGATTATTACCCTCAAAGGAATGGACAAGCAGAGTCCAGTAATAAAAATGTGATAGCCATCATGAATAAATTGGTGAGTGAATACCCCAAAGATTAGCATAAGAAACTATATGAAGCACTCTGGGCTGACAGGGTAGTCCCAAAAAGACCAATATGAATGGTGCCTTTTGAGTGGGTTTTTTGGATAAGAGCATAGTTATCATTATCTCAAGAATTATTTGTGGCTAAATTATAAAATATTATTGAAGATCAGTACTTTCAAGATTCTTTAGAGAAAAGTGTTATGTACTTAACTAAGATTGTGGAGGAGAGGAGTGAACTGGTTGATTAAATTACTACTCATTACGTCAAGGTTAAAAATATTTTTAATCAAAACACTAGACCTAGAAATTTCATGGAAGGAGATGAAGTATTGCTATGGGATAGAAGGAGAGAACCTAAAGGAGCACATGGCAAATTTGATTCACTTTGGAAAGGGCCTTTCAGAATTCATCAAGTATTGGGTCCTAATTATTTTAAATTGGAATATCTAGATGGAGCTATTTTACACCTATCTTATAATGGATAGGATCTTAAGTTGTATTAATTATGAAACATGTGTCCCTTATTTTGTACATAGCGTTTCCTTTGTTATTGCGTGTTGTGTTTTCCTTTCCCGATTTTAGTTTATCTTCCTTATTTTTTTTTGTCTCAGTGTTTTAATTTATGTATTACCAGAGTTTTTGAGTTCTCTAAATTTTACCATAAAATGCAATCCCCAATAAGAACCAATGTTACCTTTTGAGTCACTCTTATTCAATTTTTCATGAAATTTCCTTAAGCAAGAGTTGACTTATCATTTTCCTCTTATTGGTCATATCCTTTCTTATTAAGTCAACTCTTTATTTTTAAAGTTCACCCACTTGTCATCTTTTGTGTGTGAAATTTCTAAAGAATTGAACCTTTGAAATTAAACCATTCTTAAAGTTCAAAGTTCAATGGTTCAATGGATTCAATGATTCAATGTTTCTCAAAGCAAACTGTCTATCCCTTTGTCTATTTCAATTATGTCTTTGAACCTTCTAGTTGAACTTGAGCCTTTTTTTTATGTTTAAGATTTCAATACTTGATACTTTATAAGGATTTGTGTTCACTTGATTATCTTTTATAAATTAATGTATCATTGAATCTACCACTTGAACCTCAAAGCAGAATTCGATAGTTCAATGGTTCACTATTTCAAAGTTCAACATTTCTTGAAAAGTCATGTGACTATTGTTCGGTCTATGTAGTTAATCTCATATCCTTGAACCTTTGAGTTGAACCACATTCTAAAATTTCAATGGTTCGAGGGTTCAGTGACTATACTCTCATCTTGCCCTGAGGCTTTCTCTAAGTCAAAATTATCGAGAGATTTAGAGGAGAATATATTTGAAACTCATTATTAATAAAAAAGTTTTAACTTTTACAAGGTTATGGATAATCATTATTCATCAAGTTTGCACATGAAGAATGCTTGGCATTCATGTGTCTTATCAAGCATTTTTAGCATGTATTATTTCAATTAATAATTATTCAACTTGGTTAATGTCTATATCAAGAGAGAACAAGTCAAATATATCAAACAAACATACTGGGTGATGCAAAGGAGAACAATGTAGGTGGTATAATATTTTTGTTACCCAAATTCATAGTGATTTTAGATACATTTAAGGTGAGTTCTATTTTTATTATAATTTGTTTCCATTACTTGGTTGGAAAGAAGAATCCTTTTGAGTTTTTGGCATTATTTAAGAAGTTCAAAACATTTTTTATTTATTATATCCTCTAACCTATAGCTATGAAATCTAATGTTTTGGTTACAAGCATGGTCTGGGCTCATCTGTTCTCTTCCTAAATTTAGGGACACCTCTCTAGTTCAATATGACTTAGAAGATTTTAGAGAGAGGGATAGAAATCCTGTGCCAACTCCTATGATGGATAAGATAGTAGAAAGTGGTTTAGTCGAAGCTATGGCCTTTCCTATGGCTGTACAGTGCTTTGAATTAGTTCTAGATTGCATAAATAGATATGAACCCCAAAATAGTTGCATCAAAACTACAGATGGTAATATTTTAATTCATATCAATAGAGAAACCCTAATGTGTGTGATGATAATTCCATCCAAGGAACCATATTTTGAACTCAATATTAATTTTTACTACGGTTATTTTTCACTAAAAAAATAAAATTAGAAGAGCATGATCACAAGGAATTGGTTATTGAAACTCCAAAAAGGTGGTTCAAGACTGCCTAGACCATTGACAAGAAATCACGTGATTCCAAAATTAAAATATATTGTGGTGTTACTACACAGGCTAAAGGCAATACTCAAGCATATTAATGGGAAGACTAGATGTACTTTTCATACATGTGATCCTTTAAGGAGATCAATTATTTGGAGAATAAATATTTTATATGTCTTCAAGAAGACTGGGCAAAAATTATAGCTAAATGTTTGTATCTGGGTCTAAGTAATTATTTAGAGAATAAAGATTTTATATGTCTTCATACCTCTTCTATTTATTGGCATCTACAAGACAATGGGTATGGCTACCTCATGCACCCTTGGTTGAGGACAACAAAATTTATGACTCTTATTCACATTTACAAATGCATAATTGCTATGAGAATTACAGGAGGGTTAATGATGTTTTTACTGGGAGAATGACTTATGAATTACCAAACAACATCAATAAGAGGATGTTAGATGAGGCTATGTAGTTGATCAATATTTATGGTAGTTTCTTTATTAGTTTTCCATGTTCACTTATATCAGAGTTAGCAGTTTTGATAGTGAACCTTTGAAGTTACCCAGGTATTATTTTGATTGTTTTGTGTTGATAGAAGTCTACAAACAATTAGTACATGAGGATAAAAATTCCCTATGAAAAATAAATATGGTATATATTTTCCATTGAAATTGGATGTTATTCATGCTAGTTAGTATTTGATGCTTTGAATCTAGAATTAGATCTTAAAAAATTCAATTTTTAGTACTTCACTACTAGATCCTAATTTGACAGCAAAGGTTTTGCCAGGTATAACTTGGATTTTAGAACAGAGTTTTCACATATTACTCAATTAGATGATTATTGAGAGGATTGTTTAGATGAATTTCAGGTCAGAGGAAGATTGTGGTGCAGGTTCTCCCTAGGACAAATATTTATCCTTAATTTAAATATGGGCATTTTTAGAATTTTTGATAATGAAGAGTAGGTGATTGATCCACAATTTGAATGGATAAAATAATCACCTATTCTAAAAATTGACTGGGATAAAGATGAAGAAGATAGGATTGAGGTTAAGATCCTCACGGTGATAAGGAGAATTGTGAAATGGTTGAAGCAAAAAAAAGTAGAGAGAGTTCAAAATAAAGTTTCCCAGTAATGTGCATCAATAGTTGAATCACCATCCCCAATTAACTCCTCTAACCAGCATATTACTATCTATGGTTCAGGTACTTCCAAGTCAAAAACTAGAAGAGGTCTTGTCATCAAAGATAATCCAAGAAGTCCCTTAAAACTATTATGCATCCTCATGCCACTAGATCAAGGACTATAATCAAGAGAAAGAGATAGATTTCTGAAAGAAGAATTGTGGATTTAATTTATAAAGAGGATTCAAGAGAAGCAGTAGGTGATAAAGAGTCTGATTCACTAATGGTAGAGGAGGTTAGTGAAAAACAATAGATAGAGATTGTTTCTGATTCTACTAACCTGATGATGATTTCAAATATACCTTTTGATCAATCAAATCTTGGTAAAGAAGTATCTGCCTCTACTCCTAAATGGCTAGAAAGCTTGATCAATGAAAAAAGAAAATGTCCCATTTTCTTTACCATTGGAGGACATGGTAAGTGTTTAGGAAAAAATCCTAAATTTAAGAAACTAAAAAAAAATCCAAGGTAGACACCAATCCTAACACAAAGAATTGGAGTGTAGAAATACCCTGGCCAATAACTAATGAGGAAGTTCAAAATCTTACAGTTTAAAATTTTACAATTGAAAAGATAGATCTTGGGACTGCATCATGTGTCATGGATATGCATCACCTTGAAGCATCCACCAAAAGGATAGCTAGTCAAACCTAAAAAGATGAAAAAGATAGAAAAGAGTTGACACAAACCTTATGGTTAATGGCAGAGTACATTGATGCCATTCATAACCCAACTCTATAACCTATTGCCAAACTTCCCCTATCCTTCAATCCAAAATCTCTAGTCAATCAAAAGATGTTAGACCAGATACACAAAAACAAAATGGTTACCAAGGTATTTGATGATTGGTTAGATGGCATCATCCAAAAAGGTATGGAATACATTCATAAACTGAAGAATATATATGATCAAACCACAACTACTATTGAAGACTTGAAGACACAAAATGCTCTGTGGATAAAAGATGAAGGCAAATGGATGAATGTGATGAACCAAATTAATGAGGTATAGGAGTATGGGATAGCAAAGTTTTTATCAAAAAATAATTTGATAGGCTTGGATGATGATGTACTATATGTAAGTAATAAAAACATCAAATAGCGGAATTTAGTATCCCAGTAAAGGTGAATTAAACTCACAAAACTAATCAAAGAAATAACTGAATTCACTCAATCATTATAACATGATCTATAGTGTATTGATGTAAAATAAATAAAATATGATGGAGAACCAAAAAAGGAAATTGATACTGTGATTTAATCTTTCAAGGAAAAGATTAGCTTCGTTAAAGAAAGTGACAACTTATTAATCAAAAATTTCTCTCAAATTTCAAAGGTGGAGTCACTTCTTTATCTCTATGTCGACACACTCTGAACCTAAAAATACTACCAACAAGATAATACTATCGTATAAAGATAGTATAAACTCCCCATTACCTTGAGCCTACCTCTTCTTGCCTTGAAAACTTCCTATTGCTACATGTTAATACACTCTTCAACCAAACACTGCAACCAATGAAGAAATAACACACAAAATCACTAATATATGATGGAACTCACCAAGAAACATCTGAGAGGGACTCCCCTCAAGATATTTGATCCATTTCACCAGTTGAACATCTTCATATCTCCACACACCATGAACAATCATCACACAAGCTCATTAGCCTTCTCTCTCAAACCACCTCAAGGACCACCAATAGAACTTATGCCACTCACCAATTAGAAAACATGATCAAAACTAACCTTATAAATTTATTTAAAACTCTCATGCCTTGATGTTTTGGAGAAACTAAGTTAAAACATCAAAGCTTCACACTAAGCATGTCTAGACTCCTTGTACCCCTATATGGAACTTGCAGATCTCATAACTCTTAGTATACATAATTTCAAAATCTTAAACTATAAACACTCATCTCTTGCCTTCTAGGACCTCCTCCTATCTTGACACACGAACTCCAACTATAAACACTCATATCTTGCCTTTCAGGACCTTCTAAATAACATTGTAGCAACACTTGCCTCTCCACTGAAAGGAGTCTCTTAAGAAGCATAGGCAAAGACCTCCTCTACTCCAAAATGCACTAAAACAAAGTGAAGACAAGATTGGTCCACATCTCCTCAATAACCACTAGAATCCTTTTATAGCTATAATAATTCTTGATCTTTTTCTCCTTAGTCTAAACTTTCATAACTTGTTCCTTTTCTACATCATTTACTTTCTCTTTTATGATAGGATATACAACATTTCGAGCAACTATGGAATCTTGACATAATTTAAACACTAAAGTAGATTCTTTCCATTAGATAACATCAACTTCAAACCTTGATAACATAAGAACCAAGATTGAAACTTGCTCACACAGTAATTTTCTTGTTAGCATCTAAACACTCCTTAGAACTAGCCTCAACCAGAACCTTGGTCTTTTCTTTGAGCTTGGTCTCTTCATTAACAATATGAGCAGACAATGAGAGCTCTTGGAACTCTCCAACTTATATAGCATTCTCCACAATAGTAAATAGATTACTTGGACCAGCAGACACATCATGACTCATACTTACCACCTTTGATTTCCATGACTTAACTTTCTTTCTTCCTTGTAATCTAAGAACCTAATTGAACTTATTTTAATTTATGGGCCTTTGCTTATATAACCTAGTAATGTGTCCAATCTTCTCATAGTTATAGAAAATAATACTTCTTGATGGAAACACAATTTGTCTTACCTCGTTTGGATAGAAACTTGGAATTTGTCTTATGTAATGATAAATGAAACAACCTCCTATTTTTGAAGAGGATTCACCTTATCTAATCTTATGTAGATAATGGTTTGCAAAGTGTCCCACATCAAGATAGTTGAAGCAATCAACTTTACTCACACTATTTTACTGATTAACATCATGGTTCCATGCAAACTCATTTCTAACATATCTCTATCATTCTCTAGCCCTATGACTAAATTGATTACATATTTAACAATAACTATTAAAAATTGCATACCTCATGGCATTTAGTTATCTGATCTAATTTATCTTCATTCTTTCAGTACCTTCATTTTCATCTGATGATTTGTCTTCAAAATATGATTGTCCTTGTTCACATTATGTTCACATAAGTGTTCATCTTGTTTTGAGTTGTATTCTCTTGTTCTTCTTTTTATCTAAGACCAGTTCTATCTCTTGCATGTTTTTGACCATTTAGAATATTATCTAGATCACTTGAGCTCTTTTCAAATGTCATAAATGACTTCACTTTACTAGATGTATTTTTTAACTTAGCTTTCAATGACTCATTTTTAATTACATACTTGGAACATTCATCTTGATAGAGCCAACAATATAATTGTATATGAACACTAGATCTAGATGGGAGACAAATAGCAAAGACATTTACCATGAAATAATGAACACACCATAACATAGATATACATGAATTTTTTTTCAACGATGTAAAAAAAACTCACAAATATTATTCATATTATGATAAACTAACAAGTACCCAATACATTCTTTCTTATTCTCACTTCTTCTTTTCATTACATCTGACAATATAAACTCTTTATTATATAGACAAAGTAATCTGCTAATTATAAATGACTTTTTCCAACCAACACATTAATGAGTCCAACCTCTCTAAAAGTCATTTAATATATTTTATTATTTATTTACACAAGGATAAAATCATGATAAATAATAAAATATATTACTATTTAACAAATATAATTTAATGTATTAAAGGTACATAAATAATACCATTTAACCATTAATTGTTCCAATTCTCCCCCTTAATGTTAAGTAGGGATATATAGTGATTTTTAGGAGGTAACATAATGAACTTACACTTCATAAACCATCTAAATGATGAGTTTCAAGATAGAATAATTGAAGGAAACATCTTTTATCATGCCATAGCCACCTTTAAAAGAATTAAGCTATGTAAACATAGTCACGCAAAGGTATTACACTATTTAACTATAGACACCCAAAGGTATTACCCTATGTAACCATAATCACATAATCATATTTAAATGAATTACACTATAAAACTATAGATACAGAAAGGTATTACACTATGTAACCACAATTACATAGTCACCTTTAAATAAATTACACTATACATCCATACACACCTAAAGGTTTTGCACTATGTCCCCATAGGCACCTTTAAAATAATTACATTATGTTATCTTAAACCTCTTAAAATGAGTTCAAGCTAGCATGATTATGAGACTACATCCCATAGTGAGAATATATCCCATAATTTTTCATGAATAATCAACCAAACATATTGGAGTCTTTTATAACATAAAGACCTCCATTCCTCTATTTTGGGTACAATGTAAACTTTTATATAAAGTTTACTAAAATCACATAAAGTGATATATTATAATGATTTACAATAAGAAGTATAGATAAATAGAAGGAAACACATGACCCACATGATTGCTAAGAAGTGATATTATCATGCACACTCCCCTTTAATGGCAACTTCAATAAGTTCAACATTGAATGAACTTTCATAGGCTTTAATTTATTGATGCTACATTAGATTTTTCATCAAATCTATAAAATTTTGACTGTTATCAAGAAGGTTGGTATAATGAAGAACTTTCACATGATGTTCTTTTATCATCCTTCATAGCCACAAGGCTTCTTTAGCAACTTCCATACGAAGTGCTCCAATTGATAGCACCTACACAAAACATAAACATATATCTAGAAGTAGACTTATCACAGTATTATTAGCATCACAATAACCAAATAAATTAGCATAATCAAAGAAAAAATAATACAAACCAAAGTTTATAGTTTCTTTTATATACTAAAGTATTTTCCTTGCTAATTTTTAATGATCCAAGTATAGATCTTACATGAATCTGGAAACAACACCCACTTCTTATGAAATATCTATCCTAATAATGGTTAAATAAATTAAAATACCAACAAGATATTTATAAATAGGGGTTATATTTATTGCACATAGTTTTTGGATCAAGCTTTAACATAACTTTGAATAGAAATATATGTAAGCTTGCAATCAAGCATGTTAAATTTAACAAGTAGGTTATGTGATGCACATATAATAAATTCACTAATAATTTGATAAAAAATTAACCAAATATTACATATAATATTAGAAATAATGCCGTATTATAATTTGAGTCATGAATAGTTTTTCTTTCTTTTAAAGTTGATAGTACAAGTTTGCATTTTATACTAAATCAAAAAAAAAATGTTTCAAAAAGCAAAAATTTTAATGTGATTTATACTTTATTTTGTAATAAATACATATATTATAGTGTGTAAACAACACTATCTATTTTAGTTGATTATAAAACAATTCAAAAACACAGATAATTGCAACAAGGGTGAAAATTACAAGTGTCACAAGTATCATAAATAGTGTCACAAATTACATTATTTTAATAAATTATTGTAAAATTAATAATAGAAGGTTTATAATTAAATAAAATACCATCCCAATATGTTTGGAAGGTGAACAAACCCAAATATCAACTAGTCACATGATCATTTTTGATAAAGAATATGATAAGTCAAGGGTGTCAAAAGTGTCAAAAGCATTGCAAGCTTCACATGTGATATTTTTGCATGAATAATAGCCAAAAATTTTAAATAATTATTTTAAAAAAAATTTAATTTTGATATACCTGTGTGTGTGTGTGTGTCTATATATATATATATATATATATATATATATATATATATATATATATATATATATATATATACATATATATATATATATACATATATATATATATATATACATATATATATATATACATATATATATATATATACATATATATATATATACACACACATATATATATACACACACATATATATATATACATATATATGTATCTGTCTATTTATATGTATATGTATATATATATATCTATATATATATATATATATATATATATATATATATATATATATATATATATATATATATATATATATATGGATTAATATTTAATTGAAAGAACTTGGATCTATAAATATTTTTTAAAAAATACTAGTAAACTTCTTTTTATCCAATACAAGACTTCACATGCAAGCTACATGATTTAATTAATTTTACTTTTTTTTTAAAATCAAAATATTAAATACATGTAAAATAAATATCTCCTGATTGTATAAAGAAGAAAATTAAATATTTGTTTAATCTTTTTTGAAAACTATAAGTCAACACACATGGGCCCACCATGTGCTTGCATGGAAAATTGGCTAGTGACAACTCACCCACTGATCACTAACTTATGTCTTATGCTTAATATTTTTATGGTTTAAATTTTATTTTTATTATTAAAAATAAATAAATCATAATTAAATACTTTCATAATAAACTGCAAGTATTTATTTAAAATTTTAAAAAAAAATTAAAAAAAATTTAAGTGGGGTTCACTGCTTTGATAAGATAAAGCCAATTAAATAAATGTTTTAGTTTTTAAAATATTTGCATTAAAAATTTAACATACACATTAATTATCTATTGTAGCATGTTTTATATAGAAGCATGACATAGGTGGAGAGCAAGGAAGGATTGTAGGAGCTCTAGACATCTATTTTTAGTGATAAAAAGCTTGAAAACACTTGTAAATTGCCATCCAAAGCTACTGATAGATCTAGATCTATAATTTTTTCACTATAAAATAATATTTTAATACTTCTACTATTTTTATGACCTACTATGGCACCCAGGTAGAAGTAAAAATAATTATATTTTCTTTTGATGCTCTTCAGGATCTGAAAATAATTCCAACAGGCTTAAATATTATAAAAAACATGAAATCAACCTTTAAAATCTTAGAAAATGATTGAGAATACATGATTTATATTTTTTTATTATTCCATGGGCATACAAATTGAAGCATGATGTTTGGGAGGAGAGAAAAAAAATTCCAAAATGATATAGGAGACTAGATCAGACAAAGTAAATATCAAAATCGTTTGAAAATGACCAAATTAATAAAAATTAAAAATTTATTAAAAAAAAAAAAAAAAAAAACTAAAATTTACTACCCAAAATTTGATTTTTCACTAATTTTTATCTCATATGTGCTAAAAAATAACATTTAGGAAGAGAAAAAAAAATTGAAATGAGCTACAATAGTCCAAATCAAGTGAAATAAAGATAAAAAATACTTGAAAATGGTCAAACTAAGCCAATGGAGTGACCAAAACAGAGATTTAATGTATAAGTTTTTTAAAAGAAAAGCCATAAAAAGTCCATAAAAAATTTTCTAAGCACTGATTCACTCACTTGTTGTCTCTCTTAATGTTTGCAACTCTATGTAAGTGTTAGATCTATAAATAAAGAGTTTCAACCACCTTCATACAAATTATTAGTTTAAAAAACTAAAAAATCTTAAAAAAAATTAATACTTAAAAAATTATTTTTAACTCATTTTAAGATTCTCAATTAGATTGATGTCATGAAAATAGGCTTAAAATAATAAAAATTGCATAGGTCTGAGATTTCTAAGCTTTTTAGAGAGAAAAAAGTAGAATAACTTACTTCTTACAAAAATAGAAGCTTGGAAATTTTAATGATCATATCATGTCTTGAAAAATAAATGAATTTAAGATAGAACATAAGATAAAAAATATTGATCTATGATCTTGCCATTTGATCACGTATCAACTAGTTCTGATACCATAACAGAATAAGTAAATGATTGCATATGAACACTAGATCTTGATGTGATACCAATAGAAAAAAAATTCACCATGAATCAATGAGAGAAAAGTTAAACGCACCTTAACATAGATATATGTGGGAAAACCTTTAAAAATGTAAAAAAACCTACAAATATTATTTATATTACGAGAAAATAATAAGTACCCAATACAATCTTTCTTCCTCTCACTTATTTTTTTGTCATTAAATATTACAATATAAACTCTTTATTATATAGGCAAGGTAATCTACCTATTATACATGATTTTTTTCAACCACCACATTAATGGGTCCAACCTCTCTAAAAGTCATTTAATATATTTTATTATTTATTTACATGAGGATAAACTTATGATAAATAATAAAATATATTATTATTTAACCAATATAATTTAACGTATTAAGGATACATAAATGATACTACTTAACCATTAATTATTCCAATATATTTTCTTTAGATTTCAAGCTTGTAGATAGGATTTTCAATTGACAATTGAGATGTTTGACCATATCTTTATTCTCCTTAGTATATTCACTCATTATTGCTTCAAAAATATTTAATTTCCACTCATATTCTTTGATTTATGACTTCATCTTCTTGTTTATCTTCTTCTCAATATTCAATTCTTCAAGTGCATTCATCAATTCAGTCTCACAATCCACCTCATTTTATCATCATCTAAATCACTCCAAGTAGACTCCTTTTGATATGAGCAACTTCATTCCTCAGCCATGAAGAGGGATTTAACTTTAATAGGACCATCATCTTCATGATCATACTCTGAGTCACTATCTTCACTGTCATTTGATGAGCTGCAATCTTTATTGATGTAGAGACTCTTTTTGTTCTTAAAGGACTTCTTATTTTTGTTATAATTTTTGAATTCTTTCTTCTTGTATGTATTCTTGTCTTCATCTTGGTCTTCACCATGTTCTTCATCATAGTTCTTATGAGGGAATTTTCTATAAAAATGCCCTACCTCTTCAAAATTTAAGTATTTAAAGGGTAGTTTACCCTTATACTTGTACAAATATATTTTCAATTTCCTTTTAAAAAAAGAAATTAGTTCATCTTCATCAATATCAAAAATGTCATTCTCTTTAGGTTTCTTACTTTGGAACTTATTATTTGGCTTCATTTCTATCTTGAATGTAGATTTCTTCTTTAGTGGTATATCATTATTTACTCTTATCTCACAGATAGTAAGGGTGCCATGTAATTGATCCATATTCAATTGAGTAAGATGATGACTTTATTCTATAACATAAAATTTTGGTTCAAACTTGATGGATAGAGACCTAATACCTTATGAAATTTAGTATCCTCTTCAAAGTTCTCTCCAAGACCTTTGATGATGTTCAAAATCTCATAAATTATCTATAGAAAGTATGCCACAATGTATTCTTCCTTCATCTTAATAATCTCAAATTATCTTTGATAATTCTACAGCTTTTCCAACTTAATCTTTGTATCTACTTCATAAATGATCTACAAATTTTCCCATGTCTATTTATCAAATTTACAATGGATTACCTTGGTGAAATAAATTTTTATAAGACCACAGGTAATGGCATTCATTGCATTATAATTATTCTCAAATAGCTTCTTGTTTGAAGTGCTATATGGAGGAGTAGTAGGAGCAATATAGCCATCCAAAACAAATTTCCATGCATCAAAACCTAGGGACATAATATATGCCCTCATCTTTTCACTCTAAAAATAATAATTGGATCCATTGAACATCGATGCTTGTTTAGTAGAGAAACCTCCTTACATGTGATGACTATCCATATTGTACTTTAGATCACCTTCAACATGTCAAGCCTTTACCAAATGATTATCTCTAATAACAATTTTTAGAGGTACAATCACTAAGATGGAGGGGATGAATTAGTGATCCTAGATAGTCTAACTTCAATTTCATTCTTTCCAAACTCTTAATAAATTATCATAAACATTCATTAAATATACACATCATTCATAGCAATGAATAATAAAGACAATGCAAGATCAAACACATAACACATGACATATGTGGAAAACCCTTTTCCATTATTAAACATTAGAAAGATTCTAAAATCATTACCAAATAGGCTACCATAAGGGTTTCAAGAACTCAATAATATAGTCAATGGTTTTCTATGAGCTTTTTATTATTAACTTGATTGACTTATCAAGAAAAATGAATACAATAAGTTTTTTTAAAGATGAGAAGAAATAATTATACATGCCCATCTTTCAAATTATCACAATTATCACTAAGGAATAGAGGAGTATTATGTTGACTATATCATTGATTGTTTGAAAGAATTAAGGATTAGTTAGTGCATAGTTTGTTTTGTATTTAATTGTATTGTTGATTTATTGAAGGAATTAATGATCAGTTAGGTCATAATTATTCATTCAACGCATGATTTATTGAATATTTTATGTAATTATAATATGTTACATATAATTAATCAAATGCATATTTCATTCAATGCTAATTACTACTTGAAATAGAATTCACACTCCTATAATCTACCTCTTAGAAAGGGGAACTAGTACATAGGGAATTATAATACGGAATCATACTAGGACAGTCAAGCATAAAATCAATATGGCATTATTACATAGGGAATTATACTTGTTTAGTCAAGTATAAAATCAATGAAGTGCTTCAATAAAAATTGTATTGAAGAATAACCAATAGGTTTCATATTTTAAGTGTGCATACACAATTAATGAGTATAGTGGGGGTCAAAATGTCAAATATTCAAATCCAAATGTAAAAAAAACTATACATATATGTACACTAATACCTATATAAATGGACAAATTACTAGTACATATCAAGTATACACAATCATGGGGAAGCTAATGGTATATTCAAACTAGAATAAAAAATATATCTACAATGTAAGGGAATACTCACATTCTTTGTAATGGTAAACACAGATCAAGTATTAACATTCTTTCCAAAAAGAAGCCTGTATATATATTCATTGCTTGTATAATACCTTTTATTATAGTATGTATAATGCCCTAAATCTTCACATTATTTTGTTTAGATGAAACCTTTTACATTCCACATATCATTCTCAAATATTCTATATATAAAGGAATTTGAACTCTATATATTTGTATTCTAGCTTTATATTATAAAGGAATTTGAATGTTCGGAATTTTGACCCCCTCTTTATTCACATTATTGTTCATCATTATACATGAAGGAAAAGAACCAATGAACCATAAGCATTATTTTGTATAATGGTCTAATGTTGTTCATTATCAATACTAAGTATTATCTTGGGCATTTCGGATACCCTTCAGATAAACACTAAAACAATAATCTTTGATATAGAAATAAAACCAAAAAATGAACCATCAATCTATATAATGGTCTACTATTATTTAGTATCAATACTAAATATCATGAATCATGAACAGACCTTAACTAGTTGGTGTATCTAAATTTAAAGGTTGGGTTAACATCTATTAACAACATGTTAAGAAATATAACAATTATTTCATTGGTTCCTTTCATTTAGGTACCAAGATGGACAATAGTAGACCATTATAAAAAATATAAAGGGTATTATACATAAAAATAAGATGTAAGGCATTATAAAGATTGCAATAATATGGAAAATAGAAGACCATTATATAGACTGATGGTTTATATCAAACAACTATATGCAAGACATATTTATTTCACTTTTAAAAGAATTAAGGGATGTAAAACCATAGTTTGATAAAGTGCTAGAATAATAAATCAAGGAATAAATATACAATAATTATAGCCTTTGATTTGATAAAATAATTAACTTTTATAATTATTTTATAAATAGAGAATGAACTATAAGAGATTTACTTATCTAGAAATCATTTGAGAGAAACAAATGACAGGCTCAAAATTGGTGTAGGAGCTGTGTCAAGTGTTGTGAATAAGAATTGAGAGTTATAAACCCTCTTGCACAATAGCATGATCCCATAGATAGTAACACACCAAGCTAGTGTCATTTGGGATGTGGTAGTATATTTTTGTAATAAGGGACAATGACCTTTTGTTTAGTAGATAAACCTCCTTATTTGTGATGACTATCCATATTGTACTTTAGATCACCTTCAACATGTCAAGCCTTTACCAAATGATTAGATTTGATAAAAATTATTAGAGGTATAATCACTAAGATGGAGGGGATGAATTAGTGATCCTAGATAGTCTAACTTCAATTTCAATCTTTTTAAACTCTTAATCAATTATCATAAACATTCATTAAATATACACATCATTCATAGCAATGAATAATAGAGACAATGCAAGATCAAGCACATAACACATGGCATATGTGGAAAACCCTTTTCCATGATTAAACTTTCGAAAGATTCTAAAATCGTTAGTAAATAGGCTACCATAAGGGTTTCAAGAACTCAATAATATAGTCAATGGTTTTCTATAAGCTTTTTATTATTAACTTGATTGAGTTATCAAGAAAAATGAATACAATAAGTTTTTGTCAAGATGAGAAGAAATAATTATACATGCCCATCCTTCAAATTATCACAATTATCACTAAAGAATAGAGGAGTATTATGTTGACTATATCATTGATTGTTTGAAAGAATTAAGGATTAGTTAGTGCATAGTTTATTTTGTATTTAATTATATTGTTGATTGATTGAAGGAATTAATGATTAGTTAGGTCATAATTATTCATTCAACGCATGATTTATTGAATATTTTATATAATTATAATATGCTACATATAATTAATTAAATGCATAATTCATTCAATGCTAATTACTACTTGAAATAGAATTCACACTCCTATAATCTACCTCTTAGAATGAGGAACTAGTACATAGGGAATTATAATACGGAATCATACTAGGACAGTCAAGCATAAAATCAATATGGCATTAGTACATAGGGAATTATACTTGTTTAGTCAAGTATAAAATGAATGAAGTGCTTCAATAAAAATTGTATTGAATAATAACCAATACGTTTCATATTTCAAGTGTGCATACACAGTTAATGAGTATAGTAGGGGTCAAAATGTCAAATATTCAAATCCAAATGTAAAAAAAACTATACATATATGTACACTAATACCTATATAAATGAATAAATTAATGGTACATATAAGGTATACACAATCATGGCGAAGTTAATGGTATATTCAAAATAGAATAGAAAATATATATACAATGTAAGGGAAAACTCACATTCTTTGTAATGGTAAACACAGATCAAGTATTAACATTCTTTCCAAAAAGGAGCTTGTATATATATTCATTTCTTGTATAATACCTTTTATTATAGTATGTATAATGCCTTAAATCTTCACATTATTTTGTTTGGATGAAACCTTTTACATTCCACATATCATTCTCAAATATTCTATATATAAAGGAATTTGAACTCTATATATTTGTATTCTAGCTTTATACTATAAAGGAATTTGATTGTTTGGAATTTTGACCACCTCTTTATTCACATTATTTTTCATCTTTATACATGAAGGAAAAGAACCAATGAACCATAAGCATTATTTTGTATAATGGTCTAATGTTGTTCATTATCAATACTGAGTATTATCTTGGGCATTTCGGATACCCTTCAAATAAACACTAAAACAATAATCTTTGATATAGAAATAAAAACAAAAAATGAACCATCAATCTATATAATGGTCTACTATTATTTACTATCAATACTAAATATCATGAATCAGGAATGGAACTTAACTAGTTGGTGTATCTAAATTTAAAGGTTGGGTTAACATCTATTAACAACATGTTAAGAAATATAACAATTATTTCATTGGTTCCTTTCATTTACGTACCAAGATGGACAATAGTAGACCATTATAAAAAATATAAAGGGTATTATACCTAAAAATAAAATGTAAGGCATTATAAAGATTGCAATAATATGGAAAATAGAAGACCATTATATAGACTGATGGTTTATATCAAACAACTATATGCAAGACATATATTTATTTGACTTTTAAAAGAATTAAGGGATGTAAAACCATAGTTTGACAAAGTGCTAGAATAATAAATCAAGGAATAAATATACAATAATTATAGCCTTTGATTTGATAAAATAATTAACTTTTATTATTATTTTATAAATAGAAAATGAACTATAAGAGATTTACTTATCTAGAAATCATTTGAGAGAAACAAATGACAGGCTCAAAATTGGTGTAGGAGCTGTGTCAAGTGTTGTGAATAAGAATTGAGAGTTATAAACCCTCTTGCACAATAGCATGATCCCATAGATAGTAACACACAAAGCTAGTGTCATATGGGATGTGGTAGTATATTTTTGTAATAAGGGACAATGACCTTTTGTTTAGTAGAGAAACCTCCTTATATGTGATGACTATCCATATTGTACTTTAGATCACCTTCAACATGTCAAGCCTTTATCAAATGATTAGCTCTGATAACAATTATTAGAGGCATAATCATTAAGATGGAGGGGATGAATTAGTCATCCTAGATAGTCTAACTTCAATTTCAATATTTTTAAAATCTTAATCAATTATCATAAACATTCATTAAATATACACATCATTCATAGAAATGAATAATATAGACAATGGAAGATCAAGCACATAACACATGACATATGTGGAAAACCCTTTTCCATGATTAAACATTAGAAAGATTCTAAAATCGTTACCAAATAGGCTACCATAAGGGTTTCAAGAACTCAATAATATAGTCAATGGTTTTCTATGAGCTTTTTATTATTACCTTGATTGAGTAATCAAGAAAAATGAATACAATAAGTTTTTGTCAAGATGAGAAGAAATAATTATACATGCCCATCCTTCAAATTATCACAATTATCACTAAAGAATAGAGGAGTATTATGTTGACTATATCATTGATTGTTTGAAAGAATTAGGGATTAGTTAGTGCATAGTTTGTTTTGTATTTAATTATATTGTTGATTGATTGAAGGAATTAATGATCAGTTAGGTCATAATTATTCATTAAACACATGATTTATTGAATATTTTATATAATTATAATATGCTACATATAATTAATTAAATGCATAATTCATTCAATGCTAATTACTACTTGAAATAGAATTCACACTCCTATAATCTACCTCTTATAATGGGGAACTAATACATAGGGAATTATAATAGGGAATCATACTAGGACAGTTAAGCATAAAATCAATATGGCATTAGTACATAGGGAATTATACTTGTTTAGTCAAGTATAAAATCAATGAAGTGCTTCAATAAAAATGGTATTGAAGAATAACCAATATGTTTCATATTTCAAGTGTGCATACACAGTTAACGAGTATAGTAGGGGTCAAAATGTCAAATATTCAAATCCAAATGTAAAAAAAAGTATACATTTATGTACACTAATACCTATATAAAAGGATAAATTAATGGTACATATCAAGTATACACAATCATGGGGAAGCTAATGGTATATTCAAACGAGAATATAAAATATATATACAATGTAAGGGAAAATTCACATTCTTTGTAATGGTAAACACAGATCAAGTATTAACATTCTTTCCAAAAAGGAGCTTGTATATATATTCATTGCTTGTATAATACCTTTTATTATAGTATGTATAATGCCCTAAATCTTCAAATTATTTTGTTTGGATGAAACCTTTTACATTCCACATATCATTCTCAGATATTCTATATATAAAGGAATTTTAACTCTATATATTTGTATTCTAGCTTTATACTATAAAGGAATTTGAATGTTTGGAATTTTGACCCCCTCTTTATTCACATTATTGTTCATCTTTATACATGAAGGAAAAGAACCAATGAACCATAAGCATTATTTTGAATAATGGTCTAATGTTGTTCATTATCAATACTGAGTATTATCTTGGGCATTTCGGATACCCTTCACATAAACACTAAAACAATAATCTTTCATATAGAAATAAAAATAGAAAATGAACCATCAATCTATATAATGGTCTACTATTATTTATTATCAATACTAAATATCATGAATCATGAATGGACCTTAACTAGTTGGTGTATCTAAATTTAAAGGTTGGGTTAACATCTATTAACAACATGTAAAGAAATATAACAATTATTTCATTCGTTCCTTTCATTTACGTACGAAGATGGACAATAGTAGACCATTACAAAAAATATAAAGGGTATTATACCTAAAAATAAGATGTAAGGCATTATAAAGATTGCATTAATATGGAAAATAGAAGACCATTATATAGACTGATGGTTTATATCAAACAACTATATGCAAGACATATATTTATTTGAATTTTAAAAGAATTAAGGGATGTAAAACCATAGTTTGATAAAGTGCTAGAATAATAAATCAAGGAATAAATATACAATAATTATAGCCTTTGATTTGTTAAAATAATTAACTTTTATAAATATTTTATAAATAGAGAATGAACTATAAGAGATTTAGTTATCTTGAAATCATTTGAGAGAAACACATGACAGGCTCAAAATTGGTGTAGGACCTGTGTCAAGTGTTGTGAATAAGAATTGAGAGTTATAAACCCTCTTGGACAATAGCATGATCCTATAGATAGTAACATACCATGATAGTGTCATTTGGGATGTGGTAGTATATTTTTATAATAAGGGACAATGACCTTTTGTTTAGTAGAGAAACCTCCTTACATGTGATGACTATCCATATTGTACTTTAGATCACCTTCAACATGTCAAGCCTTTAACAAATGATTAGCTCTGATAACAATTATTAGAGGTATAATCACTAAGATGGAGGGGATAAATTAGTGATCTTAGATAGTCTAACTTCAATTTCAATATTTTTTAACTCTTAATCAATTATCATAAACATTCATTAAATATACACATCATTCATAGCAATGAATAATAGAGACAATGCAAGATCAAGCACATAACACATGACATATGTGGAAAACCCTTTTCCATGATTAAACATTAGAAAGATTCTAAAATCGTTACCAAATAGGCTACCATAAGGGTTTCAAGAACTCAATAAAATAGTCAATGGTTTTCTATGAGCTTTTTATTATTAACTTGATTGAGTTATCAAGAAAAATTAATACAATAAGTTTTTTTAAAGATGAGAAGAAATAATTATACATGCCCATTCTTCAAATTATTTCAATTATCACTAAAGATTAGAGGAGTATTATGTTGACTATATCATTGATTGTTTGAAAGAATTAAGGATTAGTTAGTGCATAGTTTGTTTTGTATTTAATTGTATTGTTGATTGATTGAATGAATTAATGATCAGTTAGGTCATAATTATTCACTCAACGCATGATTTATTGAATGTTTTATGTAATTACAATATGCTACATATAATTAATTAAATGCATATTTCATTCAATGCTAATTACTACTTGAAATAGAATTCACACTCCTATAATCTACCTCTTCGAATGGGGAACTAATACATAGGGAATTATAATAGGGAATCATACTAGGATAGTCAAGCATAAAATCAATATGGCATTAGTACATAGGAAATTATACTTGTTTAGTCAAGTATAAAATCAATGAAGTGCTTCAAAAAATTGTATTGAAGAATAACCAATAGGTTTCATATTTCAAGTGTGCATACACAGTTAATGAGTATAGTAGGGGTCAAAATGTCAAATATTCAAATCCAAATGTAAAAAAAATTATACATATACGTACACTAATACCTATATAAATGGATAAACTAATGGTACATATCAAGTATACACAATCATGGGGAAGCTAATGGTATATTAAAACTAGAATATAAAATATATATACAATGTAAGGGAAAACTCACATTCTTTGTAATGGTAAACATAGATCAAGTATTAACATTCTTTCCAAAAAGGAGCTTGTATATATATTCATTGCTTGTATAATATTTTTTATTATAGTATGTATAATGCCCTAAATCTTCACATTATTTTTTTTGGATGAAACCTTTTACATTCCACATATCATTCTCAGATATTCTATATATAAAGGAATTTGAACTCTATATATTTGTATTCTAGCTTTATACTATAAAGGAATTTGAATGTTTGGAATTTTGACCCCCTCTTTATTCTCATTATTGTTCATCTTTATACATGAAGGAAAAGAACCAATGAACCATAAGCATTATTTTGTATAATGGTCTAATGTTGTTCATTATCAATACTGAGTATTATCTTGGGCATTTCGGATACCCTTCACATAAACACTAAAACAATAATCTTTGATATAGAAATAAAAACAAAAAATGAACCATCAATCTATATAATGGTCTACTATTATTTATTATCAATAATAAATATCATGAATCATAAATGGACCTTAACTAGTTGGTGTATCTAAATTTAAAGGTTGGGTTATCATCTATTAACAACATGTTAAGAAATATAACAATTATTTCATTGGTTCCTTTCAATTACGTACCAAGATGGACAATAGTAGACCATTATTAAAAATATAAAAGGTATTATATATAAAAATAAGATGTAAGGCATTATAAAGATTTTAATAATATGGAAAATAGAAGACCATTATATAGACTGATGGTTCATATCAAACAACTATATGCAAGACATATATTTATTTGACTTTTAAAAGAATTAAGGGATGTAAAACCATAGTTTGATAAAGTGCTAGAATAATAAATCAAGGAATAAATAAACAATAATTATAGCCTTTGATTTGTTAAAATAATTAACTTTTATAATTATTTTATAAATAGAGAATGAACTATAAGAGATTTACTTAACTAGAAATCATTTGAGAGAAACAAATGACAGGCTCAAAATTGGTGTAGGAGCTGTGTCAAGTGTTGTGAATAAGAATTGAGAGTTATAAACCCTCTTGGACAATAGCATGATCCTGTAGATAATAACACCATGCTAGTGTCATTTGGGATGTGGTAGTATATTTTCGTAATAAGGGACAATGACCTTTTGTTTAGTAGAGAAACTTCCTTACTTGTGATGACTATCCATATTGTACTTTAGATCACCTTCAACATGTCAAGCCTTTACCAAATGATTAGCTCTAATAACAATTATTAGAGGTACAATCACTAGGATGGAGGTGATGAATTAGTGATCCTAGATAGTCTAACTTCAATTTCAATCTTTTTAAACTCTTAATAAATTATCATAAACATTCATTAAATATACACATCATTCATAGCAATGAATAATAGAGACAATGCAAGATCAAGCACATAACACATGACATATGTGGAAAACCCTTTTCCATGATTAAACATTAGAAAGATTCTAAAATTGTTACCAAATAGGTTACCATAAGGATTTCAAGAACTCAATAATATAGTCAATGGTTTTCTATGAGCTTTTTATTATTAACTTGATTGAGTTATCAAGAAAAATGAATACAATAAGTTTTTTTCAAGATGAGAAGAAATAACTATACATGCCCATCCTTCAAATTATCACAATTATCACTAAAGAATAGATGAGTATTATGTTGACTATATCATTGATTGTTTGAAAGAATTAAGGATTAGTTAGTGCATAGTTTGTTTTGTATTTAATTGTATTGTTGATTGATTGAAGGAATTAATGATCAGTTAGGTCATAATTATTCATTCAATGCATGATTTATTGAATATTTTATGTAATTATAATATGATGCATATAATTAATTAAATGCATAATTCATTCAATGCTAATTACTACTTGAAATAGAATTCACACTCTTATAATCTACCTCTTAGAATGGGGAACTAGTACATAGGGAATCATACTAGGATAGTCAAGCATAAAATCAATATGGCATTAGTACATAGGGAATTATACTTGTTTAGTCAAGTATAAAATCAATGAAGTGCTTCAATAAAATCTGTATTCAAGAATAACCAATAGGTTTCATATTTTAAGTGTGCATACACAGTTAATAATTATAGTAGGGGTCAAAATATCAAATATTCAAATCCAAATGTAAAATAAAGTATACATATATGTACACTAATACCTATATAAATGTATAAATTAATGGTACATATCAAGTATACACAATCATGGGGAAGCTAATGGTATATTCAAACTAGAATATAAAATATATATAAAATGTAAGGGAAAACTCACATTCTTTGTAATGGTAAACACAGATCAAGTATTAACATTCTTTCCAAAAAGGAGCTTGTATATATATTCATTGCTTGTATAATACCTTTTATTACAGTATGTATAATGCACTAAATCTTCACATTATTTTGTATGGATGAAACCTTTTACATTCCACATATCATTCTCAGATATTCTATATATAAAGGAATTTGAACTCTATATATTTGTATTCTAGCTTTATACTATAAAGGAATTTGAATGTTTGGAATTTTGACCCCCTCTTTATTCACATTATTGTTCATCTTTATACATGAAGGAAAAGAACCAATGAACCATAAGCATTATTTTGTATAATGGTCTAATGTTGTTCATTATCAATACTGAGTATTATCTTGGGCATTTTGGATACCCTTCACATAAACACTAAAAATATAATCTTTGATATAGAAATAAAATGAAGAAATGAACCATCAATCTATATAATGGTCTATTATTATTATTATTATCAATTCTAAATATCATGACTCATGAATGGAACTTAACTAGTTGGTGTATCTAAATTTAAGGGCTGGGTTAACATCTATAAACAACATGTTAAGAAATATAACAATTATTTCATTGGTTCCTTTCAATTACGTACCAAGAGGGACAATAGTAGACCATTATAAAAAATATAAAGGGTATTATACATAAAAATAAGATGTAAGGCATTATAAAGATTGTAATAATATGGAAAATAGAAGACCATTATATAGACTGATGGTTCATATCAAACAACTATATGCAAGACATATATTTATTTGACTTTTAAAAGAATTATGGGATGTAAAACCATAGTTTGATAAAGTGATGGAATAATAAATCAAGGAATAAATATACGATAATTATAGCCTTTGATTTGTTAAAATATTTAACTTTTATAATTATTTTATAAATAGAGAATGAACTATGAGATATTTACTTATCTAGAAATCATTTGAGAGAAACAAATGACATGCTCAAAATTGGTGTAGGAGTTGTGTCAAGTGTTGTGAATAAGAATTGAGAGTTATAAACCCTCTTGGATAATAGCATGATCCCATAGATAGTAACACACCATGCTAGTGTCATTTGGGATGTGGGAGTATATTTTTTTAATAAGGGACAATGACCTTTTGTTTAGTAGAGAAAGCTCCTTACATGTGATGACTATCCATATTGTAATTTAGGTCACCTTCAACATGTCAAGCATTTACCAAATGATTAGCTCTGATAACAATTATTAGAGGTACAATCACTAAGATGGAGGGGATGAATTAGTGATCCTAGATAGTCTAACTTCAATTTCAATCTTTTTAAACTCTTAATCAATTATCATAAACATTCATTAAATATACACATCATTCATAGCAATGAATAATAGAGACAATGCAAGATCAAGCACATAACCCATGACATATGTGGAAAACCCTTTTCCACGATTAAACATTAGAAAGATTCTAAAATCGTTACCAAATAGGCTACCATAAGGGTTTCAAGAACTCAATAATATAGTCAATGGTTTTCTATGAGATTTTTATTATTAACTTGATTGAGTTATCAAGAAAAATGAATACAATAAGTTTTTTTCAAGATGAGAAGAAATAATTATACATGCCCATCCTTCAAATTATCACAATTATCACTAAAGAATAGAGGAGTATTATGTTGACTATATCATTGATTGTTTGAAAGAATTAAGGATTAGTTAGTGCATAGTTTGTTTTGTATTTAATTGTACTGTTGATCGATTGAAGGAATTAATGATTAGTTAGGTCATAATTATTCATTCAACGCATGATTTATTGAATATTTTATATAATTATAATATGCTACATATAATTAATTAAATGCATAATTCATTCAATGCTAATTACTACTTGAAATATAATTCACACTCCTATAATCTACCTCTTAGAATGGGGAACTAGTACATAGGGAATTATAATAGGGAATCATACTAGGATAGTCAAGCATAAAATCAATATGGAATTAATACATAGGGAATTATACTTGTTTAGTCAAGTATAAAATCAATGAAGTGCTTCAATAAAAATTGTGTTGAAGAATAACCAATATGTTTCATATTTCAAGTGTGCATACACAGTTAATGAGTATAGTAGGGGTCAAAATGTCAAATATTCAAATCCAAATGTAAAAAAAAGTATACATATATGTACACTAATACCTATATAAATGGATAAATTAATGGTACATATCAATTATACACAATCATGGGGAAGCTAATGGTATATTCAAACTAGAATATAAAATATATATACAATGTAAAGGAAAACTCACATTCTTTGTAATGGTAAACACAGATCAAGTATTAACATTCTTTCCAAAAAGGAGCTTGTATATGTATTCATTGCTTGTATAATACCTTTTATTATATTATGTATAATGCCCTTAATCTTCACATTATTTTGTTTGGATGAAACCTTTTACATTCCACATATCATTCTCAGATATTCTATATATAAAGGAATTTGAACTCTATATATTTGTATTTTAGCTTTATACTATAAAGGAATTGGAATGTTTGGAATTTTGACGCCATCTTTATTCACATTATTGTTCATCTTGATACATGAAGGAAAAGACCCAATGAACCACAAGCATTATTTTGCATCATGGTCTAATGTTGTTCATTATGAATACTGAGTATTATCTTGGGCATTTCAGATACCCTTCACATAAACACTAAAACAATAATCTTTGATATAGAAATAAAAACAAAAAATTAACCATCAATCTATATAATGGTCTACTATTATTTATTATCAATACTAAATATCATTAATCATGAATGGACCTTAACTAGTTGGTGTATCTAAATTTAAATGTTGGGTTAACATCTATTAACAACATGTTAAGAAATATAACAATTATTTCATTGGTTCCTTTCATTTACGTACAAAGATGGACAATAGTAGACCATTATAAAAAATATAAAGGGTATTATACATAAAAATAAGATGTAAGGCATTATAAAGATTGTAATAATATGGAAAATAGAAGACCATTATATAGACTGATGGTTCATATCAAACAACTGTATGCAAGACATATATTTATTTGACTTTTAAAAGAATTAAGGGATGTAAAGCCATAGTTTGATAAAGTGCTAGAATAATAAATCAAGGAATAAATATACAATAATTAACTTTTATAATTATTTTATAAATAGATAATGAACTATAAGAGATTTACTTATCTATAAATCATTTGAGAGAAACAAATGACAGGCTCAAAATTGGTGTAGGAGCTGTGTCAAGTGTTGTGAATAAGAATTGAGAGTTATAAACCTTCTCGGATAATAGCATGATCCCATAAATAGTAACACACCATGCTAGTGTCATTTGGGATGTGGTAGTATATTTTTGTAATAAGGGACAATGATCTTTTGCGTGTACCTTTACCCCGTTCTATATATTTTGTGCCCATGTGCATGGATGTTGATTCATTGTATGTTCTCTATTTTGACTAATTTTGATGTCAAACCCTAAGCCTTCTTGTTTATTAGGGTATTTTAGGATCACAAGTATAAAAAATTAGAATTAGTAGGGTAGGTTGGATATAACCTCAGTACCCCATATGTTGATCATTTCATACATACAAATACCTTGAAATGGTATCCATCATGATATAGTTCTCCAAATCCTAGTGTTGATACAAGTTCAAGTGAATGCTAGTATAAGTATCAATTTGAGTGCTTTGAGTTTCACTTGAGAATGAAAATCTAAGTAATCTAAGCTCTAGGCTAATGTAGATGGGTGTATGTATAAGTGGGTAGAATAGGGATCAATGACCTTGATTTGCATAACTATTTTTGAGTTTGTTTATGAGTATTTGCATCTAAATTACATCTAGTGGATAAGCAAATGAAAGAAGTCTATATATAGCATTATGGTGCTTCTCTATATGTGAAATAGGTCTAGGTTAACCCTAAGAGTGCTTTAGGGAATGAAAATATATTCATTGGGGGAGTAAGGAGCTAATGGACAGTAGCACATTCCCTAGTTTGATAGTGGAGTGTGTTAGTGTCCAAGGGGCTGCTCTAATGTCTAGGTGGTAGAAGCTGGTGAACAAGTGGCTTGCATACCTAGGGGATGTATTAATGCTAAATTTGGTATATCTAGGAGTGGGTTAGACCTACACAAAATATATAAAAGGATCAAAATAGACTCTAAGATAGGTCTAGGGCTAAGCTAGGACAAAGTGGTCTTAAGTGACAATCATTGCACTAAAATGATATTTTAGATGACTACATTTCCCACCCCCCACTCCTATAAGTTCTATAAATATATCAAAGTGAAATGAACAAGATAAAGGAAAAGAAATGCACATGGACTTACCTAAGAGGTGAAGCCCATGAATCTAGGCCTGAGTCTATAAAGCATGCTCCATTTCACATCCTATAAATGAAACATAAATTAATTAGTCCATACTTAATAAACATCAAAATAAAAGATAAAACTTATTAAAGAGATGATATAAAGAGGAAAATAATGAATAAACCTTGTCGAGTACATGAATCAATGCTAAAACCTAGTGACATGTTATGTGTGCATGTAGATGGTGATCAACTGGTGGATAACGTGGACTAAGATGATGGCTTACTCAATCCTCATGTGTGGGTGGCTCAAAAACTTAAGCCAGCCTTGTCTCCATCATTTCCCACCCCTATTTGGTAGATCATAATATGTGAATAACTTGGATTGGATTGATGGCTTTTCCAACCCTCCTATGTAGGTGGATTAAAAATTCAATAAGGTTATGACTCCATCATTGTCTACCTATGTGTGGTAGATGCATCTAAAATTAAAACTGTGTAATGTAACTGAAGTTATGTGATGTAACTAAAATTATGCAGTATGGCTCTAGGACCATTTATAAACTATGAAATGTAAAATGACTTAAGGTCCACTTGAGCACTCAAAAATGTATCTTAGGGACTAATGGTAATGCCAACCACTACAGATAGAATAAGGCATTAATTTGGTATTAAATTAGCATAAATAGTGTATGGAGTAACAACATGGAGTTTTTATTCCATCTAAGATTACTAGTTTTAAACTGAACATATGGGAATAATGTGTTGTGCATATGCCCCCAACTCTAATATTTGTGTGTGTGGATTTTGGACTAAGTCATAATAATCTATGTTTGAGTATTTGAAATTGAAGCAAGAGTGATCATGTCATGAATGATTCCCCCAATCCAAATAAAACATGTGGAATTTATGTGAAAATTGAGAATATAGTTTACTATACCCTTAATGTATAGTGCATCTAGGGATATATATGTGGCCAGATTGTAGCTTACTCATATTCATATTAACTTGTTTCATTTCTCTATGTTATTAGTATGGTTGGCCTATGAAATAACCATGGCTAAGTAGAGTATATATAGGAGGTAGTGGTTAGTATTTTATCATCATATCTTGAACTATGTTATTATTATATTATTATGTAGGTTTCCCCCTTTAAGTGGCCTAGTCATAATATTCAAGTATTATACTTTTTCACCAATTTTTATTGTGGATATGCTTATTCTACTCCTAAATCTAGTGTATATAATTCTATTATTGTGAATCATCTAAGTAAAATTTTTTTAGTGGTATCAGAGCTTTGATTTGGGCAAATTTCTATGGCACTATTTTTTCTTCAGATCTACAATCTTGAGCACTAGAAGGCCAAAAGAACATAGTTTGTGGTTTAGGATTAATTTATTTTTTCATCACCATAGTTTTGTTCACGAGGTTTTTTTTACGAAAAAATAAAAAACATGTTTTCTAGGTAAAAAAAGAAAAATAATTCTAGAATTTCTTTTACATTGTACAAATTAGTAGATTTTGGATTCATCTTTATGAGATGATCATAATGATATATATTCCACTAGTACACTTTTTTGGGTAAAATATTTTCACCCTTATGTACAATATCATCGTCTGATTTATCTCAAGAAGATGATCGTAATGGTGTATTCCATCGATATATTTTTTCAAGAATGAAATCCTATTAGGGTTTGTGCATGGCTGGTCCAAATAATCATAGACATGGAAAAGGGAAAGAAACTTTAGAAACTCCTCACAAGGATGACGTGGAATTTTAAACTTTTAATCCATCTATTTTAGAGGTAGTTCAATAACTTATGTCAGAGTTGCATGACATGGTGAAAAAAGATGATTTTGATACATTTTAAGGAAAAAATATAGGTTTGAGAGGGGCCATAGATAGCATGAAGTATCAATTAAAAAAAATATCTAATCAATTAGCCAACATATCAACTCAACTGCTATAAAATAATCCTCCACCACTTTAGTTTTGTTCTCCTACTCCAAACAATTCCAACACCAATTATTGCCCTAAGCTGATGTTTTCAAAAGTGGACCTATACAAGTTTGATGGTAATGATCAACTCACATCTATTTTATCTATGTCAGACTCCATCTTCACAAATGTGGTTATGGTCTCTCTCTAAATTGAACCTGAGCCATTCATTTGGTATATTTGGTTGTGTACTCAAAAGAAAAACAAGGGTATCGTAGTTTCATGGTCAACATTTTTTGAGAAGTTACAGCTCCACTATCACAAAAATTTATTTAAAATTTTATTCAGTTAAATATCCAATTTATGCCAAACCAAGACTATCAAGGAATACATTCATCAATTTCAAAATCTCTCCTTATGTGTGATAGACATCACTAAGGAAAATATAACTGACCTATTATTGGGTGGCCTCAAAGATAACATCCAATTGAAGGTTCACATGTTTCATCCCAATATTTTATCAAAGGCTATACCAAGGGAATTTTATTATAAGTAATTCAATTATGTCTCCAAGGTGACCAATCATGTTGATGAGGTGTCATGTGTGCTAGAATGATAATGACAAAGTGTGCTTTAGTGTTCTTGCATAGTTCTTCAATGTTTGACTTAGACAGGTAGATGGTGGATGTTATTGATAGTATGGTCATGTTTTAGAGAACCTGTGGGGAATTTTGAATTCTTGGAGTGCTTATGGAAGTGAAAATAATTCATCAAAGTAGTCATATGAGTGTCTAGGTTCAAGTAGTCATCTTGAAAGATAAATCCACGTGAGAAAATTGATGACATCAAAATTCACATGTTTAAAGGTTTAAAGAGAAAATTGATATATGGATAGATTCCCATGCATGAATATATCATATGGTTCAAATTTTATGTTTGGACATGGAGCATAGAAAAAATTAGTAAGGTGCAAAGTTGGCCTCTCACAAAGAGTTTAATAACTTCCCATACTTAGCCAAATTTGTGATATCAAAGATCTACAGTGAGAATTTAATCAAGCAATGAAGATATATGATGAGTGATTAATTTGACCAGATAAGGATCTAGTGATGGTAAATATACTTTTTAGATATATATCAACAATGATCATGAATTCTATTAGTCATAGATCTTGTGAATGAACTTGATGAAGATATGTGTCCCTTTCATGGAGTTTGAGTAGAAAATAAAGATGGATGGAGCATGTTAAACCACATAAATGAATATAATAGTGCATATTAGTTAATAATTCATCATAACTCTTAGAAGACATTTGGGTATGCTAAGTGGTGAATGTTTATTAGAGATTGACTATAACATATGTAGAGGGCATGTGGGGCTGCCAAGTGGCTTGATCTTGGAAGCGAGGATGTAAGATCAATGGTGAGTGATGTAATTTAAAGTTAGGGGGATCATAAGGAGATTTATGGAGCATGTTTGAGTCATATTTTCTAGGACATGAGATGAAGACACATGTCTATAAATGATTTTTTATTAACCAATAACTGTTGGCATTTGAATTAAGCAAAAGGATAAACTAGTACTCAATATATTGCTCATATATTTCGATCTAGGATGAATTTATTGATGCTTTAAAACAAAAATTTGAAGAGGAATTCAAGGTGCATCAAGGTAATATAGTTATAATGTTTTAATATTAGTATAATCAAATTCATTGAGATCCAAAGTTGACTAAAGTTTTGACCATGTTTTACAAGTGACCCGAGAAGGATAATTAAAGAATTCTTGATGGTATTTAGTTGTTTCACGATGAAATAACTATTAAAGAGTGTTTTTAACTCCATTAATACCATATATATGTATATTTTAGGTTTTACCAATCCATATTTAGTATTACCAAAGGCTTAGAAGTTGATAGTGTTTATTGAATACACTGGTAGTTTGAGTGAACATCTTGCAGAGGTAAGTTTAATATGTTTTTAGTAGAGTTGAGGAATAAAATGAGTATGGATGTGTTATATAAGTATTAAATACTGGTTATAAGGTATTTTTTTCATTATTTATCCATAATAAATTATGGGGATTCAAAATATCTTGACTATATTTTGACTGTATATGACCAATCTAAGTGGTCATTCTAAAAGAGTTGATTTGAGTGTTTAGATCCTATGTTGAAGTGTCTAAGGAACATGGAATATTTAAATATATACTAAAGTTTTCACCCATTTTTATAATCATATGGATATGTGAAATATTTAATTATTTGATTCAGAAGTTTGAGACTATGTTTTCTATGTAAGAAGACCTAAAGAGCGAGGAAACCAAATTGGTAGGTTCAAGTCTTGAGTTGGTGTTTTATATGGAATGGATCCATATTTGGAGTGATAAAGGGGATATTTTAGATAGTTTTAATGTGTTATAATCATTGGTAAAGGATGAATGTGGTCCAAGTAGTCTCACATGTAACGTGTGAGTATGAAGGCCTAATTGTTTTAGGTCTCAACAAGACCTAATGGTGGTTTGGGGTTAATGAGGTAATGTCCAACCTAATGAGTATGGGTTTATTAAAATTAATGTTTATTAATACCTATTTCAAATTTATATAAAGTATGGTAGGCATCTTGGCTGACCAAGATGGGTTAGATGAGTGTATGGTATAAATACTAGGCATAATTGGCCTATTTGGAGTTGAGAGAGAGTGTGGTGTGAAGCGAAGGAGAGAACCTTTGAAAAATAAGGTACATGTAATTTAGGACCATAAAAGATAAGAGGATTAGTCATTTTTATCTAATAAAGTTGATGTAGGAGGACACATAGGTCATTGGACCTAATGAGCCTAGAAGAGGTAAACTGAGCGAGTAAGTCATACATTGAAGGGTGAAGTCCAATGACCTATGACTTGGATATGTAAAAGATTAAAATTTCCATTTAATAAAGCATTTCCAAGTCATCCTATTCAATATTGAAGGGTGAAGAATATTGTAAACAAGAGAAGTCCATAATCATGTTTATAGGACATAAAATTAGATATATTCATCATATCAAAGTAGCTGAGTGGGTACATGGTTGCCAAGGAGATTGGTTCCTCCTTGTGGGATGGGTGTCTCAAAAAATTAAGGGATGAGTGTTCCTTGATCAGTTGGTGCTAGTATAAATGTTAAATCTTGGTAATATAAGATTATATTTCATCGTTCAGGTTTAAGTGGGTTTTATCCCCCAACAAGGTTTCCAACGTATATCATGTGTTTTGTGATTTATGTTTCTATGTTCATTATAATGGTTAATTTGTATAGATCATGATTGTATGTGATATTTTTTTAATAATTGGGGATTGAATTGGACTATGTTACATCACTAATTACACCCCCCTCTTAGTGATTGTACCTATAATAATTGGTATCATATCCATACCTTATTTGAAAATATTTAAAAACTTGAAGGTGATCATAGGTATAATGTATTTTCATGGTGAACTAGTGTGTGTTTTTCCAAAGATTAATCGTCTAGAAAAAGAGATTGAAATTATGAAAGGAAGAAAAAAAATCAAATCTAACTCCCTCCATATATTGTGAGATCAAAACAAGTAAAGTCTTAACATATTTAGATATTCTCTCATCCAAGGTCAAAGGGGACTCTAGCTTCACCAAAGAAGTCAATAATAAAGACACATAAATCACTAATGAACAAGAAAAAAGGAGATACAACATGAAATTTTTTTCAATGGATATTATTTTACTTGTAATCAGTTTGGTCACACATAAGAATTGTGCTTTATCTCCTAAGATCAAAAGAGATTGGGTTTACTACAACTGTAATCAAAAAGGTCATATTTCTAAGAGTTGCAAAAGATAATTTTAGAAAAAGTACATATAAGTAATCAAAACCATCAAATGGTCTAAAAAATCTAAGCCTCAGAAAGAAGAATAAAAGAAACAAAAATCTTACAGTGTGCTAAAGGAAGTATCAAGGTTTGTTCAAACAACTTCTCACACTCAAGAAGATGAGAACAAGAAGTTTTACATAGATAGTGGGTACTCAAGTCATATTACAAGAGATAATATCAATTTTATCTCTCTCAAGAAAACCAATCCAAGTTCAGTTAGATTTGGTGATAACAAATCTACGAATATTATTAGAAAAGGTGCCATGAGTCTTAGCAATGGCCATACTAGAACCGAGAATGTCTTATGTGTAAAAGGTCTAGAACATAATATTTTAATCATGAGTCAAATGTGTGAGCAAGTAAAAATTCTAACCTTTCATGAAAAGGAATTTGAAGTTAAAAGGGTAAAGTTTGGAAAAAATAATTGTAAACATATATAAATCAGAGAATAACATGTATATCTTCCATGAATCCAAGAAGGAGGAATGTTTCATGAGTCCATTAGATAAAAGATGGATTTGGCATAAAATACTTGGAAATATTAATTTTTACAATATGGTCAGGATCAATTCAAATGGTTAAGTAAGACATATGCCAAAAATTATCAAACTTCCTCATTCTCTCTTCAAAGCATGTCTTCATGGGAATCAAGTCACGAAGAGATATAAATCCTAGGAACATTCTACTACAAGTCCATTAGAATTGATCCATACTACTCTATGTGGACCTATAAGAACTCAAAGTATTAAGGTAATAACTATTTCATGATTCTCATTGATGATTTGACTAGGATGACTTGGATATGCTTTATTAAAGGGAAATATGAATCTTTTGCAAGATTTATAGCATTCAAAGCACTCGTGGAAAAAGAAAAAGAATATAGAATTAAGTGTGTAATATTAGATAGAGGAGGTGAGTTTTGGTCTCATGAATTTGATGACTTATGTGAATAAAAAGGGATATGAAGATAATATTTTGCTGCTAGAACACCACAATATAATGGTGTTGTTGAAAACAAAAACATAACTATTCAAGAAATGAGTATAACTATGATTCAAAATGCTAAAATATCATATGGTTATTGAGAAGAGGTAGAAAAAACTTCAATTCACTTTCATAATAGGTTCCAAATTAGAGTAAGTGGTGATAAGACTCCATATGAGCTATAGAAGAATATAATTACTAATGTCAATAATTTTAGATTATTTGGGAGCAAGTGTTATATCAAAATGGATGAAGAAAATCTTAACAAATTTGATCCAAGATATGATGAGGGCATCTTCTTAGGATACTCTTCTACCAAATATACTTATAGATTTTTCAATAAGACACTTCATAATATTGTTGAAATCTCAAATGTGAGTGTAGATGAGACAAATAGTGTCAAGAATTTAAACTTGCAAGTGAGTGATATTATTTGTAATTATATTTTAAACAAGGATGGGTTATCTATTCAAACAAATGATGATAATGATGATGAAGAGGAAGAAGCAAGACTTGACACTAAAGCTCCATCTAAGACAATACAAAAGGATCATCCTTCCTCCTAGGTAATTGGTAATGTGAATGCAAGGTTTAAAACTAGAAGAAGAATGTTGATTAATCAAAATCAACAAAGCATTATCTTGTTATCATCGGTTAAACCCAAAACTTTATTGGAATCTAGCAAAGATGGAATCTAACTTAGATCTCATGTTGAAGTGTCTAAGGAACATGGAATATTTGAATATGTACTAAAGGTTTTAGCCATGTTATCTAATCATATGGCTATGTGAAAGATTTAATTATTTGATTCAAAAGTTTGAGACTATGTTTTTTTATGTATGAAGGCCTAAAGAAAGAGGAAACCTAATTGGTAGGTTCAACTATTGAGTTGGTGTTCTATATGAAATGGACCCATATTAGAGTGAGAAATGGGATATTAGAGATAGGTTTTATGTGTTAGAATCATTTGTAAATGATGAAGGTGGTCCAAGTAGTCTCACATGTAACATGTGAGTATGAAGGCCTAATTATTTTAGGTCTCACCAAGACCTAATGGTGGTTTGGGGTTAATGAGGTAATGGCCAACATAAGGAGTATGGGTTTATTACATTTAGTGTGTATTAATACCTATTTATGATGTATAAAAATTATGGTAAGGATCTTGGCTAACCAAGATGGGTTAAATGAGTGTATGGTATAAATACTTGGCATAATTGGCCTATGTGGAGTTGAGAGAGAGTGTGTTATAAAGTGAAGGAGAGAACCTTTGAAAAATAAGGTACATGTCATTTAGGACCATTTGAGAGAAAATAGGATCAGTCATGTTTATCTGATCAATTTTATGTAGGAGGACACATTGGTCATTAGAACTAATGAGCCTATAAGAGGCAGATTGAGCAAGTAAGCCCTAGACATTGTTTGTGAAAGATTGAAGGGTGAAGAAGAGTACAAGAAAGAGAATTCCATAATGAAGTGTAGAAGACATAAAACTAGAGATGGTGATTAGATCAAGGTAGCTAAGTTGGTTCTTGATTACCTAAGGGTTTGGTTCCTTCTTGTGGGATGGGTGTCTCAGTAAATTAAGGAATGGGTGTTCTTTGATCAGTTGGTACTGGTCTAAATGTTGGATCTTGTTATTTTAGAACTGTAGTTCATTTTGTAGGGTTCATTTTATTTTATACCAAAAGAGGGTTTGACATGTATATCATGTGTTATGTTCTTGATCTATCTATGTTCATTTTAATGGTTAATTTATATGCATCATGATTGTATGTGCTGAATGTTTAAGAATTAGGAATTGAATTAGATTATCTTGCATCACTGATTCACCCCCTAAGTGATTATACCTCTAACACATGCATGGTTGAGGAAAAAGAGATGATTAGATGAAGACATTTCACCAATGTTCATGAATGCACCTTTCCATAGCCATCATTTTATTAGCCTACTAGATTTACACCTCAGTTAGTGGAATAAAAGCATGCAAAAGGTTTGTGTTTTTATTGTGATAGCAAATGGAACAAATGACATCGATGTGTTGAAAATATGTTATTTTACATTGATGGTGCCAATGATGAGGATGAAGATCAAATGGGATTTAAGGGAAGGGTTAGAATAACCCAAGGATGAATCTGAAGATTCTCAACCTACTATTTATTATCATGTACTTTCCAACATTAGTACTCATTAAACTCTTAAGGTAGTGGGGTTATTGAAGAAACAAAAGGTGACTATGTTAATTGACTCTAGGATTACACATACTATTGTAGGAGATGGTACTATTTTGTTACATTCCCTACTACTCGACATATTTAACAAAACTCTATCTTGATCTTAAGACCATCATTCCCATGATGTTCTTCTTTCCTACACTCTATACACCATAGCATCTATTTAGGTTTATCTTCCTCATGGTATTGATCCATTCAATTAATAAAATCTTACAATGTGTTTTCAAACTTAGTATTTATGATAATATCTTCTCCATAGTCTTCAATCTACTTTATTCACAGGGTAGTAGCTCTAGCATCTACTTTAGTACCATAATGAGTCCACACGGTGGCAAATCTGATTCTAGATTGTAGTCCTTCGATAAACCACACATCTTTATATTTTTCTATTAGGGCAAATTCCACCTTATTCATAACAACAAAGAATATTCAATCATAGTCACAGGCTGATTCTCTTTACGTATGCCTTATCTCCTTCAAGTCTTAAATAGTCTGACTTGTTCATTTATTTATATTGAACTCTATGATGAGCCATACATTAACCTATTATAGACTTGCCTACTAAATTTATATATGATATATACACTCAAGT
This sequence comes from Torreya grandis, assembly GCA_037957365.1. NCBI lineage: Eukaryota > Viridiplantae > Streptophyta > Pinopsida > Cupressales > Taxaceae > Torreya > Torreya grandis. The sequence goes on from JARHVA010005778.1 coordinate 1,043,135, forward strand.
GTTCTTTTAGTTAGTGTCCCTACTAACTCACACTTTTTTATAGCTTCATTAGTAGTTCCATTAGCTTCAAATCTCATTTCATGGTTTAGAAAGTATTGTTCAGGGTTCATAGACGCATCATACATTGCCAAATTTATAAATCTTCCTATGACACCCATCATGTAAGCTAGTATTCAAGGGATCTACTATGCAATTGTTACAAGAAGAAGATGAATTTTGGGTGATCCTACTTGTGTACTATGAAGATTTATCTATGCATTAGGAGAATCAACATGTCCATTTTTTTGTGTGTTTCCCTCTTTTCTTTGCTTGGTGTCAATAAGCCATATGGCCTCCAAATCCTTTCAAATTAACGTTGTTTCAATTTCATAACTCAAATGATGTACTTAATCTAAAAATGGACCTTCCCAACTATTATCTTCTTATCCACCTGATTGAAAACTTTTACTATAATATAATAAATTAGGTTACAAGGATGTGTCCTCTGCTAATGAAAGATTCTTTCCTAGACTTCCTTTTATATGCTTGAACATTTGATTAATCCATGACTATTTTATACTTATTTTATTAATTCCTCATGTCTTTATTTGTATAATACCCATTCTTGTAGCTATGTACTACATCTATCATCTAATTGTTCCACTTCTACACTATTCTTGCCTTCTTCTTTGAACATCTCTTCATCTCATTTTTCATCTCTTTTTTCTGTCTATGAACATTCATTATCTTCTTTATTCATATCTTTTATCTAATTATTGATTGTTCTTGCTAAATTTGTTTATAATATATAAACTCAAGTTTTGTTCTGGCTAGTGCCCCTATTAACTTGTACTTTTTTACAGCTTCATCAATAATGCCCTTAGCTTGCAATCTTATTTCATAGGTTAGAAAGTATTGTTTAGGGTCTGTAGATCTATCATAGATTTATAAATCCTCCTACAACACCCATCATGTAAATTGGTATTGACAGGATTTCCTATGCATTTGTTACAAGAAGAGAATGCATTCTAGTTGATCTTGCTTGCATACTATGAATATTTATCTACACACTAGGAGAGTCAACGTGCGCACTTCATTTTTCTATGTTTCCTTATTTTATTAACTTGGTTTCAATAATCCATATGGCCTTCAAAGCCTTTCAAATTAATTTTATTTCAATTTTAGTACATAAATGATGTAATTTCTCTAAAAATGGACTTTCCCAACTATTATTTTCATGTTTGCCTAGTTGAAAACTTCTACTAGAATATAAGAAATTGGATTTTGGGGATGTGTGCTCTTCTATTGAATGATTATTTCCTATGACTTATTCTTATTCTATGCTTGAACCTCTAATTAATCCATGACTATGTTTTTATTGTTTACTTAATTCTTCATGTCCTTCTTTTGATAACACCTATTCTTATAGCCGTGCACTAGATCTATCATCTAACTAGTCTACTTCTACACTATTATTGCCTTCTTCAAACATCTCTTCTTCATCTCATTATTCATCACCTTTTCATGTATATCATCATTCATCATCTTCTTTCTTCATGTACGTAATTATAAATACATCACGTCTATAAGTCAACCCTAACTCAGATAAGATACATCATACCATACACTTCTGATTGGGGACACATTTATTAAATAGGAACATGATCAATATGGGGATCCACTAGACCTAATTAGGGGATCTCTATTCAAAATACATAGTGCTAGGGAGGATTATAAAGCCTCTAGTTAAGCATAATCATGTAATAACCCTAAGGGATTCCTATGATTTGATATCTTACTAAACTAATAACAAGTAAAATAAATCTAATCTAGTGCTCATCAAAGCTTGTGATATAAAGTGGGCGTTAGAGATAATAAAATTAAACACATATAAGAGACATATACTCATGTCAGTGTCTATGAAATATTAATACATGGAAGAGAATTACAAATACATATTTATCTACTCTTACAAAAGAAGAACAAAGTAAGAAATAATCACCTTTGAAGATGAACCCATGAGCCTCAATATCTCCCTTGGCCAAGGTGCCTTAGAAGATGTTGTTGTGGTATGTAAGAGTGACAAGGATAAATTAGATCTAGGCTACTAAACCTATCAATAAATTCAGAAGACTTATCCACAAGACATGATATGTATCTCTAAAGAAAGTATGGAACCCTAAGCTTGAACCTCAAGTATAATGGTAGATAAGCAAATGTATAATATATCTTACTTATTCTTCTCTTCTATCAATAATGGTAAAATGAACTTGTATATATAGGTAACTCTAACCCTAGACCATTACAAAAAAATTGGTCAATAAGTTTGACCCAATCAAACTAGTATTATTTAACCCATGCTGAAAATGAACTACATTAGCACTCTAGGTTGATGACAAAATAATACAAGGTTGACTCAGTTGACATAGTTTAAAAATCATGGAAAGGGGATTTAGGCTAGGAAAAGGCAAATTAAAGTGGAAAATGACTAGAGGAGGGTGAAATAGATAAGGAAAATCTTAGGGAAAATACTCTTAGGAGATAAGTGTGTAGATAACAAGTGGCAAAAGGGACAAAAATCCTATGAAACACCAATGGTCTTCCCACCCCTTCCTAGTGCACCCCTTAAGGTATGCACTCAGAGATATTGAGACTCAATAGGTTATTTCAAGATAAAAAGTGTCAATAATTGATAACAATTTGAAAAAATTATGTGTATACATATTCCCCACTTGAAGGTCATCATGTGTCAGATGAGTGTAACGTAGGATGGTGATTTCCTACAAATCTGAGTGGTGCTCTAGTTATCATAAAATATGATTGTAGGCCACCTAATCCATATACCAAACTCAAAAAAAATCCCTTGAAGCCAAATAACCTCAATAGCTGCATTAATAGCTCCCATGTACTCTACCTCTATGGAAGATAGAGAAATAGTGTTATGATTCTTGCTTGACCAACTAATGGGCCATAACCCAATGAGAAAGTATAACCTAAAGTGGACTTATGACTCTTAATGTTGCTAGCTAAATCTAAGTCTTTTTAGCTGACCAAGTTAAAATCTAAACCAACCCTATAATGTATCCCATACCTGTGTGAATCCTGAATGTAGTGTAAGATCCTCTTCATTACTTTCTAGTGCAACTTATGGGGTTCCTACATGAATCTTCAAACAATGCTAACAACATAAAAGATATCTAGTCTAATGTGAGTCAAGTAAATAAGGATACCAATAAGTTATCAATTCAAGGTAGCATTGACAAATGCAGTGGAATAATCTACTTTAATCTTGACTCTAGATAGGAATAGAGTTGAAGATGGCTTATTGTCAGCCATATGAAACTTTGCTACTATTTCAAGAGAATATTTGGAATATGAAATCAAAAATCCACAAATTTGTCTAAGTGATATCAATTCTAAGGAAGTAGTGTAGTAGGCCCAAGTTAATCATGGTAAATATGACCTGAAGATTTTCTTCACTAGTGAGATAGTCAAAGAACTCTCTGTGATCAAAAGGTCATCAACATATAAAACTAGTATTAATAATGAATCATCCTACCACAATAAGTACACATTGGGGTTTGAGTGGCATCTAATGAAACTTTAATTAAGAAGGAAGGAATATATTTTGGCATACCAATCTTGAGTGGCCTATTTAAGGCCATAAGTAGATTTCCTCCATCGACACACTAAAGAAGAATATCAAATAAAACCAAGTGGTTGATCCATGTATATCTCCTCTTCAATATCTCCTTGAATAAATTAATTTTTCACATCTATCTGATGTACACTCCATCCATGTGCTATAGCTATAGCAAGTGTGAGTCTAATCAAAGTCATTTTAGCCATCAGTGTAAAGGTCTTTGAGTAGTCTATGTTGGCTACCTATGAAAATACCTTGGCTACCAATCTAGCCTTATACATTTCAATGGACACATTTACACCATACTTGGTCTGACTAGATATTGAACCATCTTCCTTCCCTTAGGAAGAGAAGTCAAATACCAAGTTTGATTTTTAATCAAGGAATCATATTCATCATCCATGGCTCTATGCCACTTAGGAATACCTGAAACCTCTATGAATGTTTGTAGATCCATAATGTAAGTAAAAAAAAACATGTGGTCCACTCTAAAGTCTATTCTAGTATATATGTCATCATTTAGATCCTCTACCTAAGTGCTTGCACTCTCAAGTTTTTGCATAGCCCATAGAGGTCTTGAAATGGGTGAGTCAGGTGCCAAATCCTCATTTTATGATGCATGCCTAGAAGTAGATGAGGATGAATCCTCATCACTCTAATAATTATTAGAACTAGAATAGGAAGTGAATTTTAACTTAGGAACCTATTGTGAATGATCTGAATCCTCAAAGTGATCATCCAAACTAAGTAAAACTAATGTAGAGGGAAAAGTGTCAATTAAATATTTAGTTGGACTCTGCTAAAACCTAGTACTCCTCTTGATGAAAAATTGATGAGTCACAGAATGAATAAGTCTATAACCCTTCACCTCATTTGGATACCCAATAAATATGCAAGGTTTGGATTGAACCTCTAAGGCCTTTCATTTATTTTAAAGAATGCATGCCATCACTGATGATCCAAAGACCCTAAAATTTTGCACCTCTAATTTCTTATTATTTAAAGATTCATAAGGATTGATTCCACTTAAATATTTGTGTGGAACCCAGTTCTAAATGTAATATACACAATTGATGGCTTCTACTTATAACTATGTAGCTAATGATCTATATTGAATCATATCGTTGGTTATCTCCTTCAAGGATCAATTCTTGCATTCTACTACACCATTATATTGATAAGTGTTTGGTACTATCCATTAAATATCAATCCCCTTGATGGTAAAAACCTTTTCACATTTATGGTTGATGTACTCCCCCCAATTATTAATTCAAAATTTTTTGATGCACTTTCTATATTTCTTCTCAACTAGAGCCTTGAGGTCTTGAAAATTAGTGAAAACTTCAGAATTTTGTGTAGGAAAGTAGACCCCTGTGTATCTAGAAAAGTTATCAATGAAGGTGAGGATGTATCTAGCCCTGGTAAAAGAAGGATGGGAAAACTACCCCATGACATCACTATAAATTAACTCAAGAGGTACTAAATCTCTCTTAGCTTTTCCTTTATCAAATTTCTCTTCGAGATGTTTTTCAAAGACACAACCCTCACAAAGTCACTTAGAGAAATTAACTCTAAGCAAGCCTATAACCATATCCTATTGACTCAACTACTCAAGATAGCAGTAGTTAAGGTGGCCAAACCACTCATGTTATAGTCTGCTAACTCCATCTGAATGGGTAAGTAATGCAATAGGAAGAAGATCTAGAGTAAAATGGGAAAAGGTGTATAGCATAAAATGGTGATTATCCCTCCCTAATGTAACTATAGAGTCATTATGTAGGTCTCTAATCTCAACTAAATTTTGTGTGAACTAGACTCTCATGCCCTACCTTATGTGGGTAATCTGATACACTAAAAGAAGATCAGTTGATAACAAAGGTACACTTAGAACATTTGTGAATATTACAACTTAGACTTTAATAGTCCTAGATTGTCATCACCTAAAGTGATAGAAGACATTTTATAGTTCTCTAAGTCAAGAAACTCAACCTTTGATGAACCCATATGGTGTGAAGCACTAGGTTCGATACCCCAAGATGAAGTAGATGTGGAAGCCACTACAACTAAAGCTTTGCCCTTAGGTTTTTCCTTCCCTTTTTAATTTGTTTTAAAATATTTTTTATCTGATTATGATTACTTGGCAGACTCTGATACCCCTATATTATTTTTCTCAAGGAGATGTATAAGGTGGTCTATTTGTTTTTTCATACACTTCTACTCATCGTGCCAATTTTTCTTTAAATAATATCACTTAACCTTTTTTATCTTGGGTTTCTCTTCAAAGGAGGAGGTTTCAATGTTATTTTCTGTAGTGGTTTTTTTTCTTTCTTCTTCTCAAGATCCTTACTCTTTTTTTTCTCATCCTTATTGTTAGAGGCTTTTTGTTTTCCATTCCTGACATTGAGGGCTAAGGGTTTGAAAGACTTGAGGGTTTCCATCTAGATTTATTTATCTTGTTCCTTAGTTAAATATATAATCAAGTCATCTAAGGATGGCATTGTCCAATTGGTTCCTATGTCTCTCATGGTAGCATAAAAGGTAGAGACAAATATAGAGTAATCATGTCCTAGTTTTGTAAGCACAAAAATAACTAACTACTCATCTTTCTTCTTAGTTCCACACTCTTTTAAATACAATCTAAGTGACCTAAGATTGGTGAATAAGTCCTCCAATGTTTTAAAGTTTTTAGGGATCAGACTAATTAGCTCAATCTCAAGCTCATGACCCGTCATGTGTTGATTTTCTCAAATAAATTTTCTAGGGTGTCCCATACTTCTTTGGGAGATTTGGCTGACTCTATGTGAAATAGGAGTTCAGATGACACTAAAATACAAAATATTCTAAAAGATTCATCACATTTATTAAACCATTTTATCTTATCTACTTTAGCTATGGGTTCAACTTCTACACCTATAAGTATGTGAAACAACCCTTTACTTCTAAGAACCATTTTAATCTTACTTTTCCATTTCTAGTAGTTAGAGGGTGTGGGTGCATCAAAAATGATGAGATCCATTAAAAAATTAAGATTAATGCATTTTATTTTTCTTTCATAAATCAAATGTGTGGAAAAGGAGAGACTTTGCAAAATAGAATCACAACCACATACAACCCCCTTGATACTATGTTAGGTACCCCCCCCCCCCCCCCAACCTGTCCCCAAATTTTGGAACTTTATAAAGTAGTGTTTTTTATAAGGAAAATGGATCTAATGCATGGGAAATAATAAAATGAACACTTTTATAAAATATGTTACTCAATTTTGAGTTACCATTTGTAAGATATTAACAAAAAAAATTCTTGTAAATATGCCTATGACTAAAAACTTGCACTTGAAACTTAAAAGAATTACCTTTGGGTAAAGTCAAATATGGCTTCCAACCACTCACTAGAATTTGAATTTTTTTCATAGACTTAAAAAGGTCAATGGAAGTGAAAAAAAATTTTAGCTAATTGCCTTGGTATGAGTGAAAGCAAGTGTGACTTCCTCTTTTTAAGAAAAAAATATAAATTAATAACATAAATAATTAATATGAAACTATTTAAAAGGAAATAAGGGGATTAAATTTATCTAATTTGATATCACATTAAAACTATGCAGGTTGTGATGGTGAATAAGATACAAGTGGAGTGGTTGGATGGTCAGCTAGTGTGGAAAATGGTGAAGCCACAAGGTGAGATAACTTCACTGTAATGTCCAACATAGACCTATTTGGGTAGGTGAATACCAATGCAATCCACTCTTAGTAACAAAGGGTGTTTCCTTAGATCCATTCCACTCATATTGCCTCTACATCTAACACCTTCTAATGTAGATCTCAAAGGAATAGAAATTTCAATGCCAATCTAGATCTTCATCAACACCTACACCTTAAATCTGAAACTACTCCAAAAGTTCAACAATTTGCAAGGAAAAAAATTCTAGAAAAAGGATGCTAAGGTATATAATAATTATTTCATGGCAAGATCTAGCAAAAAATGAGAATAATTATTTCATAGCAAGATCTGGCAAAGAAATGACACCAAGTAGATCAGAATGAGTAGATCTAATGCAGAACATCTAATGCCAAGTGCAAAATAATGATGCCAAGGTGAATGTAAAAATAAATGCCCCTTTCATTACCAACATAAAAGACACAAAAAGTGCAAATCTAAAAATATTATAACAAATAATTCTGACTTCTATCTATTTTCAATGCCAACTAAAACAAAGCTTGAAACAAAAAAACTAGATTTGAAGCACCTTTAACAATATCGCAAGATAATGACACATGACATCTCTTTTTTTTTCCTAATCAGATTGTAGAAAGCTTATATTCCTATCTTAGAAAGAATCAATATATCTAATAAGCCAAGTTATCCTAAAAAAAAAAAAACTTATAGATCTAAAATTTCTCAACGATTTCTATGAGATAATAAAAAAACTTAGAATTTCATAAAAGAATAGAAAATAACCAACCAACCAGACAATCATGAACATGGATTGGTGCTTTGATAACATAAAAGAGTTATAGCCAAGATCACCAAATCAATGAATGTATATGATGGAGTGGTCTCACGAGTTGAGTAAGTGAATATCATAATAAATTTGATAGTGAATGAAATCAAGCATAGATGAATATTTCAAAAGGAATAAGATAAAATAAAATACTCTATATCATGTTGAATGAAGAATATAAAGGGAGACAGGTGTATATATATGTTGGAGAGGGAAAGATACTACACATTCTAGTGAATGTGGTACTAGTCTTTCCAAGTAACCAACATGACCTCTAGAGCCCTAAGCAAGATAATACAACCATGTAACCAAAACCCAGTGGGAAAAAAGGCCTACACCAACAGAAGAATGAAAATAAGGAATATGATTTTCAACACTAGTATTACTTGGAGAATAAGGAACACACTTGATTTCATCAACATTTTCTTCATTAGAGATATAGGAGGAACATTCAACCTGTTTGACATTTTCACCATTAGAAAGGGGAGAATCACACTTGTATAATTAACTAAAGAGAATATGGATTCAATAGTTTGATTTTCAACATTAGTGATAGTATAATTTTTCATATTTATTGGATATTTAGTATCATAAAACATATGAATGTGAGAGGTGTCATAACTAAGAAGCATTTCTTTGCATTCATAACCAAGAGTGGAAACTTAATGTTCACTACTTTGATCATGTATACTTACATATGCATCATTATTTTTTATTATCATAGTTTTAATCAAAAGAGGTTTATTCTTTTTTTTTTGTTCCTATAGGTCTTCATATGCAATGTAATGATCATAACATGGGTTAAATAAATGATCATAATTAACCTTATGTTCATAACCCTCTATTAAGGACTCCATAAGTGTTCAAAAGTAGTCTAATATGACTACAAACCACACAACTAGGAGGACCAAAACAAGAATGTAACTAAGCATTTCTAAGCTATACCCATACAAGTGAGAGAAAAATAAAATTTGAAAAAAAAAAATAGAAATCTAAGATGAAAATTCAAAAGAAGGTGAAATCCCTAATATTCAAACTAGGGTTTTGGTTCAACAAACATAGGACAATTTCACCAAATTTTTTAATGTTTTTGGATTCCAAAGAGAAACATACAAGAAATAAAGATGTTTGAATGTAGTCAAGTACTATTCAGATTTTTACAATGAAATATAATATTTTGACAACATATCTCACTTAGGCATGTGTAATAAATACAAAAATCACTAATAAATGAAGGTACAAAGAG
>JARHVA010005778.1:1057500-1106143 GCA_037957365.1 Torreya grandis
GGTGTCATACACCCATAATTAGTGGTAAGGGTTCCCATCCCTATGCTAAGGGTAATATACACCAAATTGAAACATTAATTATATGTTAGTAGAGAATTTTATGGAATAAATACAAATGAATATTAAAAAAATTCGATGAAAGAAATAATTAATAAACTAATAAACTAGTAGATAAGTTTTGGTTTAAATTTTCAAATAAATTATAAAATGAAAGTGATCATAGGTTTTTTTAAAGAAAATTTTGATGAAGATTATTGTTTCATTAGATCCACATGCCGAATATATGCCTTTATATATTGTAATATTGTTATGAATAATATATCATCTTTTAATGAAATTAGTTTGTTTTGCATTAATAGGTAAAGGGAGGACTTGTCGAATACATAATGAGAGCGATTTGGTTATGATTTTATTCAACACATTGACTAGAGTGATTGGCTACCAATTATAGATCTATTTTGGGTCTGCTATTTTAATTATGAACTAATATGCCTTTTGTTAATAGATTGACAAAGGGATTTCGAATTGCAATCCTTTTGGTATACTTGGAAAATGTCTTCCCTAATATTATCCCATCTAGCTTTGTAAAATTCACATAGAAATCCATTGCAACCTAGATCTTTTTCATTAGCCATTTATAAAAACTTTTTATCATTTGGTAATCAAAGATTGTAAATAAAAATTGACAAACATTATTGAAGTGTTTGTTGTAACTCATGAAAAATATCCCAAGCTTCTAAAAAATTCTAATAATGGTGGACAAAGGCTTGAAGCATGGCATGAACGTTATTTAGTCATTGTTTAGCCTATTTAATAGCTTTGATTTATTACTCACAATGTTTCACCTTAATCATTGGAAATAAATCATTGTAAACTTTATCACCAACCTTATGTAAATTGAATTCTAGGTTTGATTTGTACACTATGCACAATGTAGGCTTATACAAACTACAAGTGTTGTCATGGCACCACTACATATATTTGAAACCATTCATTAAATGGCATCATCTGTAAGGTGGTCATCATATGACTCAATGTTGAAGTGGTGATAGGGTAAGTTTTCAGGAAAATATGTGCCATCTAATTTCCATATATGTAAAATAATAATATTGTATATTAGATGGTGTTCACCCACCACTAATTGGAGTTTTTTTTTGTTATTCATGGCATGAATTTCCAAACTTGCTAGATATGGGCTAAAGGAGACCCTTCGTTCATATGGGTAGTATTAAGAAAAAATACATTTTTTGAAATTTGGGACACTTGAATTACTATTCAATACAAAATTATATTGGCAAGTGGTTGAAAAGGACAATATCCAACAACACCTCTATTGGAAACGAAAAATAATTGTTGAAGGAGAAGAATAATTTTATGGAAAATATGGCTCTACCAAGTCACTTTAAGACATTTTCAAGTCCATGATGTGAGTTATACCACATGTAGTAGACAATATATGTGAAATGATGTGAAAAATTAGGGTCATAAAATCATATGAGGCTCATGTTCCCTAGTGGTCCACCACACAGGGAGTTGATTGAGTTTGTCAATTTCCAACTTAATCATTTATTAAATCCACCACATAATACCTAATGCATATCTAATAATTTTTTATAATCTGATGCCAAAGTTCCATCCTTTTAATGGTGTCATTACATTCATAAACAATGATTATACCAAATGAATGATTTTCAATATTTAATAACACCTAAAAATGATGATTTGAAGGGTCACACACATAATCCACAAAATAAAACCATCATTTTAGAGAAATAAATTTTATAATTCCTTCATACCTTAAATCATGATTACTATTTTGAGTTGAATTATCAACCAAAATCACATTATTGGTAATTTTAAGCAAAACCCTACCATAATAATTTCTTATAGGTGAATAATAACTATTTCTAAAATGCCTACAAAACATTATGCACCATATGTAAGATGGGTTTGTACCCCACACATTTCATGAGAATAAATTGATGTTTAACAAGTGTCAAAGGCCATATATTCTTAAACTAAGCTATCAAGGGCTCCAAACCTATTAAACCTATTATGGTCTCATAAAAAATAATTGTTGATGGAGAAGCATAATTTTTATTTTTATTTTAAAGTTGAAATGGCATCATGTATCTGAAGGAATTCTTCCATATTTACTTCAAAAGGTGGAAAATAATAGTGTATTGGTAAGTCTTGTCATAGATAAGCAAAGAGGAGAATCAATTGTGAATTTGATAAATCTCTATAGCAATAATCCAAGAAAAATAAAGAGTATTAGATGCTAATGTTTATCTACCAAATCTTGGGTTTTTTTCCAATCTTTAAATATTCAGTTTGATTTTGAAAGTGATCCCTAGAGGGTTGATTGATTAGCATCATTCCTTTGGAATGGTTAAATAGGATATGATGGCAAAGCCTCTGCTCTAGCTTCCATACCTCTTAAGGTATGCACCACCAGCCACTGCATCTACAATCACTGTCATGCTATGTAAAAAACATAAACACTTAATATTTACATTTTTAGTTATATAAGAAGCATGTATAACCTAATACCTAAAGAAACATCAAATCTATTTATTCTCAAAATTTATAATCTCAATGTTGTGGTGTTGATAGTGCTTGGTCTTTTGAATTCTTAGATTGAATAGATTTGATGTTTCTTCAAGTATTATATAAAATTAAGTATTTTTGTTTTTTAGATAGCACAACTACAAGTACAACTATTGGTGGTGCATGTTGAGATTAGAAAAATTCTATTTCATTTTTAATTCTTTTAGTTTTTTCTATTTCCTATCAGTTAATGTTTTTTATGTTTTTTAGTTGTTTTTTTCTAAGTTTGGCTATGAAGCACTTGGACTTTTTAAAAGCATTGTAATCATCAGTATTTTAGTGTGAAATAATATTGAACATATTTTTATGATTTTTGTTCTATTAACTTTATTCTTCTCTATTCCATAAATATTATGTTTTATCCTAAATTTTGTATCATTTTGTATTATAAAGATTTTTTTCACTAAATATGGGATCTAGTTACAACATAGTGGTATCCAAGACATAAAAATGGAAATGAATAATAGTAATAAATTCTATCTTTAAATTCTAAAGTTAAATGGGATTTTTTTCAAGTATTGGATTATTGGGATGAAAACTCTCTTTAGGTCCTATGGAATATGGTATTTGGTAGAGAATGGATATATAAAACATATTAATTTGATAGACTTGGTTTCCCTTACACAAAATGAATGAGATATTTTGAAAGATAATTTAAAAAAAGGATCAAAACACACTTCTTTTCATCATGTAAGGAATTGAAGAAACCATTTTCCTAAGGACTTCATCTACAAAAAAAGTTTAAAAAGGCATGGGATATAATTAAAAATTAATTTCAAGGTAAAAATCATGTAATATTTGTACATTTTTAAATGTTAAGAAAATATTTTGAAAGTTTTTAGATGTGTGATACAGAATGTATGGGATAATTTTTCACCCACATAATGAAATTAGTAAATCAAATGAAAATGAATGATGAAAAAGTATAAGAATAGAATATTATCAAAAATATTCTTAGGTGCCTTCCAAATATGATCCAAAAATCATAGCCATTGAAGAATAAAAGGAATTGCCAATTTGACAATTGATTCGCTCATGGGTTCCCTCCACACACATGATTAAAGAATAAATAAATCAGGACAACTACCATTAGAGAAAGCCTTCAAAATTAACATAATAATTAAGGATAAAGGAGTAGAATCATGATAAACTACCTCACAAAGAGGTATAGGAAGAAATCAAAGAGGTAGTGGAGGTCATTTTCAACAAAGAGATGAAAGCTAGAGAAGTGGTATAGGTAGTAGAAATATTCAAGATAGATGATGAGGATGTAGAATGTGTCAATAAAGAGGAAAATAATTCCATAGGTATGATAAATCTAATTTTTTATTTTATTTCTATTAGAAGTTTGATCATTATTCTAATGAATGTAGAATAGAGATATTTGATAAAAATAACAAAGAAGAGTATTATGTAAATAGAGGTGAAAATGAAGGTGAATGTGTGCTATTGACATGCAACACAAATGAAGTAAATCATAATGATATATGATAATTTGATAGTGGGTGCAATAATCACATGAAAAGAAAAGAGATCTATCTATTATTTGGATGAGATCATAAAATTATATGTGAATATGGGAAATAATACAACACATGTTATGGGTAAAGGGAGGATAAAAATCAAAACCAAACAAGGATAAGATAAGTACATCTTAGATGTATTCCACATGCCAAGTTTGAAACATAATTTGATAAGTGTAGAATAAATTTTACAAAATGGGCATTTTATAAAATTAGAAAATGGAGCTTTTGTAGTTGTTGATAGATAGAATAGGGGGATTGTAAATGTTCCCATGACTACAAACAAAATGTTTCCACAAAAAAATCATAAAAATATTTAGTTAAGTTTCAATGGAATTATGAATGACACAACATGGTTATGGCACCTTAGATTTGGTCATTTTAAATTTGGAGGAATTAATCTTATGCATTAAAAAAATGGTAATAGGTTTTCCTTAGATCGAAATATCTAACAAAGAATATGAGGGATGCATTATTGGAAAGATGCATAGAGACCCATTTGCAATTATAAATTCTTAGAGAGCTTTAAAACCATTGGAATTGGTACAATTAGATCTATGTTGACCATTATAAGTAAACTCATTGACATGTATGAAATAATTAATTACATTCAATGATGATTATAGTAGAAAAATATGGGTATATCCTATTAAAGTTAAATCAGATGCATTTGTAAAATTTATAGAATTTAAAGAAATAACTAAAAAACAAAGTGGATATTACTTTAAAACATTAAGAATAGAAAGAGGAGGTGAATATATTTCACATGATTTTCATAGTTATTATGTTGAAAATGAGATTAATATATAGCTAACAATAAGGTATACAACCCAACAAAATGGTGTAGTAGAGTAAAAGAATAGAACAATTATGGAAATGGTAAGGAACATGTTGTAAGTAAAAAATATGACCAAAGAATTTTGGGTAGAGGTAGTTTTTTGTTCAACTTAAAATTTTAATAGGTGTCCTAAAAAAAGAGTATTGGGCATGACACTTGAATAATCATGGATAAATTATAAACCCTATGTATCTCATTTAATAATTTTTGGGTGTATTGCACACAAACATATTCCAGATGCATTAAGAAAAAGAAGTTGGATGATAAAGAATAAAAATGCAATTTTTTTAGCTACACTGATGAGTCCAAAGCTTACAGGTTGTACAATATAGTGAAAAAGAAGTTAACTATTAGCAAATACGTCAAGTTCTCAGAAAATCAAGAATGGAATTATGAATCATAAAATAAAGAACTATATATAAGTATTGGAAATGAAGGCAATAATATTCAACATTTAACTCTAAGTAGCAACACAAGAGCTAGTACAAGACTTATTCATCTTTCATCACCTGCTAACAATTCCTCATGATCAAGACATCATGCTTCTTCATCACACATATTATAATCTCAATAAAGAAAAATATCAAAGACAAGGATCTTGTATGATATATATAAGAATACAATAGATATAAATAAAGAAATTTGCCATTTTATATTCTTTGTTGATTTTGATCCAATTATTTTTGAATAAGAGTTAAATGATGAAAAGTGGGTAAAATTAGTGGAAGAGGAACTTTTGAAAATAGATAAAAATAAAAATTGGGAACCTATAGACATCCAAAAAACCAAACAAGTTATTAGAGTAAAGTGGGTATATAAGACCAAGTACAATCAATAAGGTAAACTTGACAAGTATAAACCAGGTTGGTAGCCAAAGGATTTAAACAAAAAGTAGGCATATACTATAATGAAGTGTTTTCACTAGTGTCAAGGATGGATACTATCATAATGATTATTGCATTATAAGACCAAAAGAGATAGAAGATATTGCAGATGGATGTCAAATCTACATTCATAAATGGATTTTTGGAGGAATACTTATATATAAAACAACCACCATGCTTTGAATTTAAAAAACAAGAAGGTAAAGTGCTAAAATTTGAAAAGGCATTATATGGATTAAAACAATGAACTAGAGTGTGGTATAGTAGAATTGATTTTTACATTGAAAAGAATGCTTTCATTAAATGTCCTTTTGAGCACACTCTTTTTATTAGTAAAAATCATCAAAGAGAAATGGTGATAGTTTGTCTATATGTGGCTGATTTGATTATACTATAAATAGTGAAGGTATCCTTGAATAATTTTCAAGAATAATGAAGAAAAAATTTGAAATGTCTGATTTGGGCATGATGCATTGTTTTCTTGGTATTTCTAAAGAGGTTTGGACATGAAAATAATAAGCCTACAATCACACCTATTTATATGGGCATGAATTTTAGTAAGGAATATGAAAGTAGAAAAATTGATCGTACTTTGTGTAACAGCTAAGTAAGAAGTTTGATGTATTTAAAAACCACTAGGCCTGATTTAATGTTTGTTCTAAGATTGATTAGCATATTCATGGAGGATCCTAGAGATACACATTTTTAATTAGGCAAAAGAATCCTTCAGTATGTAAAAGGAATAGTTAATGATGGAATATTTTATGAAAGGATGGATCAGTTGAAGTTTTTTGGAT
Source organism: Torreya grandis (assembly GCA_037957365.1). Classification (NCBI taxonomy): domain Eukaryota; kingdom Viridiplantae; phylum Streptophyta; class Pinopsida; order Cupressales; family Taxaceae; genus Torreya; species Torreya grandis. The sequence continues at coordinate 1,064,153 of JARHVA010005778.1, forward strand.
ACACTAATAGCAATTGGGAAGGAAACATTGATGATAGAAAAAGTACTTATGGATTTTTATTTCATATTAGGTCAAGTGTAGTTTTTTGGTCATAATAAAATTAATATATTGTTTCATTGTATTTTTTAGAGGCAAAATATGTAGCAATAACTTCAATAGGTTGTGATGTAGTTTGGTTGAGGAGGAAACTTAGAGGATTGATACATTCTTAGGAAAAAGAAATAATTATATTTTTTGATAATAATTTAGAAATCACATTATCAAATAACCTACATTTTTATAGAATAAACAAACATATAGATATAAAATTTCACTTCATCAAATAAATAGTAAAAAAAATAAAGAAATCAAATTGGTGTATTGCAGGTCTAAGGAGCAAATCATTGACATCTTTACAAATCCATTGAAAGAACAAGATTTAAAAAAATTGAAGACATATCTGAGAATGAGAAGTTACACAAATTATATTTTAAGGAGGTTGTTGAAATTCAAAAAAGTCTGATTTTTTCTTTTGTTTTTTTCTTTTCTCTGTCCATTAGTTTTTTTTTTACTTTTGTGTTTTATTTTTCAGTTTTTTTTACTACATTTGGCTATGAAGAAATTGGTGTTTTTTATATCATTGTAATCATCATTATTTTAGTGTGGAATAATATTTAAAATATTTTTATGGTTTTTGATCCTTTAATTCTTCTCTTCTCTATTCAAAAATTACTTTGTTTTTAATAAATTTTATGTCCCCCTTGTATCAGATAGAATTTATTGACTAAATCTTAGATTTAATTACTAAAGTGCATACCTTAAGAGGTATGTAGGTTGGTGTAGAGGCTATCCCATCACATCCCATTTGACCTTTCTAAAGGACTAGTGTCTATCAATCAACCCTCTAAGTGTCACTTTCAAAATAAAATTAAAGCATTTAAAGATTAGAAAAAACCAAGATTTGGTAGCTGAACTTTGGCACCTAATACTCTTTTTTTTTCTTTGATTATTTTCATAGATATTTCTCAAATTCATAATTGAGTCTTCGTTATGCTTACTTATGCTATGCATTTCCAAGACGCTATTTGTAATGAAATTACATAGATGTTCATACAAAATAATTATATATCGCACAGAATAAGCAAAGATAAGAGATAATATAATAATAATTGATAGTAGAGTAGAATACTAGATAATATAGTAGAGATACTTTGAGGGGGAAACCTCAAACAATGTAATAAGAGAAAAATAATTAATATGTTAATCAAATACTAACCACTACCTCCTATATATAGTCTACTTAGCCATGGTTATTCCATAGGTCAACCTAACTAAGAACATAGAGAAATGTAATAAGAATATAAAAGGGGTATGTAAGCCACAAGTTGGCCACACATATCCCTAGATACATCAAAGGTTAAGGGTGTATCATGACCCTCTCCTTCAAAATAATGTTGTACTCAACATTGAATCAACTGTAGATAGTGTTTCACAAAGGATTCATCCTCCCAAGTTGGATCTTCACATGGTAGACTATTTCATTTTATTAGATACTCCTTAATCACTCTAGATGTAGCTACTTAGTGTGAATTTTAAGGATCACCTCATGATCAATAATAAATCTCCCTTCTTCATCCAATTATGATAGCTCAATTTGAGTACCAATCAATGTCTAATGACTTTCTTCAGACATGATACATGAAATAATAGATGTATGCGAGTGGATGAAGCAAACTCTAACCTTTAGGCCACACTACCAATTTTTTTCAAGATCTAATAAGGCCCATAATACTTAGGGGAAAGCTTGTTATCCTTTTTATGTTACTTCAAGGACATTTGATTATATGGATGCAAGCAAAAATAGACCCAATCACCAATTTCAAAATGCCTCTCACTCCTATGTTGATATTCCTACTGCTTCATGTTTTTCTAGGCCATGGATAAATTTTCATGTGAACTTTCAAGAACACCATGTTGATGGTGAATATTTTCCTCAATTGTATGAACCTTAAGATGTACCTTCAAGTTTGAATTGATGTATGAAGGGTGGTATCCATACAAGGTCATAAAGGGGGGCATTTTAGAAGAACAATAAACATAACTATTATACCACCATTTAATAAGTGGGAACCAATGAACCCATTTATCCTATTTATTAGAAACAAAATAATGGATATATCCTTCTAGACATTTATTGACTACCTGAGCTTATCCATCTAATTGAGGATGATAGGATGAAATATGATCCAATTTGGTGCCCAAAATTGCAAATAATTTAGTCCAAAAATTACTAGTGAAAATGGGATCTATATCACTGACAATGATCTTAGGAGTACCATGTAGTTTCTAAAATATATTAATAAATACATAATCTACTATACTAGCAACAAATGGCTATGGTAAAGAACAAAAATGATCATACTTACTGAGATGATCCAAAACAATCATGATAACATTTTGACCATAAGATTTGAGTAACCTTGTAATGAAATCCATAGACACCTCATCCTAACATTGGCTAGGGATGAATAAAAGATGCAAAATACCTAGGGCTTTGATGGTTTCACCTTTATTTTGTTGCTAGATCATACATTTAGCCACATATTTCTAGACATCCCCCTTGAGTCCTTCCCAAAAAATTATCTCTTGATTCTATGATAGGTTTTCAAAAATCTTGAATGACCCCCAAGTCGAGTTACATTAAGTTCCTAAAGGATTTTTTTGTTTGAGAAGAGAATTATTGCATAGGTATAATCTATCTTTATACCATAATGCATTACCCATCCATGTGAATTTTTCAAATCCACCCAAACCTCGTCAAATATTCTAAATAAAATTATGAGTAACATATCATTTTTTCATTCTCATATTTATTCTTCTAGCCAATCTACCTACCAAATTGTCATGGCACATAACAATACCTCAACTAATTCATCCCTCTTAGATAGTGCATTAGCTACCACATTTTCCTTGCCTTTCTTGAAGACTATTTCAAAATCATAGACTAACATCTTAGTTACCCATTTTTGTTTTTCTTCTAATGAAAACCATTATTTCAAACAATATTTGAGACTATCATGATTAGTCTTTACCTAGAAATGATGACCCATCAAATAAGGTCTCCATTGTTTGATTGTATGCAAAATAGACATCATTTCCTTCTCATATATGGGCTTTATCTCATTTTTACCCTTCAGTTGGTGAATTTCAAATGCAAGTGGTCTACCTTCTTGCATGAGCACACCATCTATACTATATCTAGATGAATCACATTCAACCATAAAAGTCTTAATTGTTCAAATGCCTTGGTAACTATTTCAGTCCATTATAAGGAGTGTTTCTTCAACAAAGAGATGAGTGGTGTTGTAATGCTACCATAATTTTTGAAAAATTTATGATGGTAATCAGTTATCCCCATAAATCCCTTAAGTTGATTGAGTGTCTTAGTAATTGTCTAGTCTATCATTTCTTGGATTTTTTGAGAATATAATTTCACTCCTTAATGTGAAACAATATGACCCAAATACTCAACCTCATAAGCTCCAAAAGTACATTTAGAAGGTTTGGCTTACAGCTAATTTTTTTCTAGAATTGAGCGTACCTATTTCACATATTGCAAATGGTCTTCCTAATTTTTACTATAAATGAGGATAGCATCAAAAAACACCAAAACAAATTTACTCAAAAATGGCCTAAAATAGTATTCATCAAACTCTAAAAGGTGGATGGTTCATTTGTTATACCAAAAGGCATACCCATAAACTCATAATGGCCCTCATGAGTTCTAAAAGTTGTTTTGGGTATGTCTTCATCATGGATCTAGATTTTATGATACCCATAACATAGATCTAACTTGGTAAAATAAAGAGTACCATTCAATTCATCTAGAAAATCATCAATAATACGAATAGGAAAATTATATTTGATAGTGTACTTGTTGATATCTCTATAGTTAGGGCACATCCTCTAAGTGTCATCTTTATTTTTCACCATGACAATTGATAGAGAATATACACTTTGATTATAGCAAATGATTCTTGTGTCCAACATTTCTTGTACCATATTTTTAATTTCACTTTTCTAGGCATAGGGATAGCTATATGGCCTAATGTTGGGTGGTGTAATACCAAGAATAAGTTATATGGAATGATCAATTGTGTGTCTAGGTAGAAGTCCTTTTATCATGTCACCAAAAATAATATAATGGGTGTCAATCGCTTGTTGAAAATTAGGAGGTGTAGATGACTGAGTTGGATGGAATTCAATAGAAAAAAAGTGAGCTACAAATCCTTCATCACCATTTTGAATAATCTTAGACATATGATGGGAGATAACAAGCTATGGAGATTTATCCCTTAATCCCCTTATCTCAAATGTCCTTCCTTTAGAATGAAAGTATAAGAATAATTTTTGGAAATTCATTTCAATAGTGCCCAAAGTGGTGAGCCACTATACTCCCAGAATAATGTTGACTCCACCGATTGGAATATAAAACATAGTAGAATCCAATAAGTAGTATGTCATGGCTATCTTAATACTATGGAATTTTCTTGAATAGATGATAGTACCACCATCTATAATCATGACCTAAAATTTTGGATCAGGATAAATGAAATAGTTCAAACAGATAGCCAACTTACTATTGATGAAGTTGTGTGTGCTCCTAGAATCAAACAATGTAGTGATCTTTTGTTTATTATGGAAACCCACCACCTTAAGAGTTTGGGGAGTACTAATACCTAAAACGGCATGATATGAAATAGTAGGCTGAAAGTCTTTAGATTCTTCCTTTGGTCCTTTTGCATCCTTACCAATCACCTCCTCATCATCTTCATCCTCATTATCACCTTTGATATAAAACAACTTATTTTCAGCACAATAATTTCCTTTGCTCCATTTGATGTCTCAACCATAACACAAACCTTTGGGTCTCTTCTCCTCAGTTTTTTAAGGTGTCAATTAGGTGGGTTGAGGAAATGATGGTGCTGGAAAGGTGTGATCATGACCAGTAGTGAAAGTTTTCCATTTGACCATCTTTTTTTCTTCTACCACACATGATCTTAAGATAGGATTTGATATAGATGATGGGTTAAACATTTAAATCTCTAATTGGATGCTATCTTTAATTCCACCAAAAAAATATCAGTCAAATTTTCCTCAGTGATGTCTACCACCTGTAAGGATAGATTTTAAAATTAATGAATATAATCCTTCATAATTATTGTTTGACATAGTTTAGCTAACTATATGAAGCATTTCTCAAAGAAATTATTCCAATAATGAGACAAAAACTCATTAGTGAAAATAGACCGTGTAATAAGAGCACCATTATTTTTATTTTGGTCATAAAACCAACAATACCAAATGAACTACTGAGGTTATAGATACAAAAATACCACTATCACCTTTTGAGAATTAGGGGTTTGGTGCAGATCAAATAAATTCTCAATTTTGGTAATCCATGTTAGAGGATACTTAACATCAAACTTATGCATGTCCACTTTTGGAAATATCGGTTTCACACTAGGATTGAAGCTATTAGTGTTGAGAAGAGGAGGACCCAAATGATGAAGAGGAGGGTTTTTATGTTGTAACTATGATGAAATGGAAGCCAATTTCTTAGTGATTTAATGTAATTTAGTGTTCACCCCACTAATCTCTCCACACATCCTTGAAATATTAGTTTTAATTACAATAAAGTCATCCTACCATACCAAGCTCTTTATGTTAGACTAAAGTTGAGAAATAAATAGATATAAAGTTCTAGATTCTATGCCATCCCTAGAAGAAGTCTTAAGAGTTTTTTTCCCACCTTTTACCCTTGAGTAGTAGGATATGCCATGCACAAACACTAGGAAAGATTTTTTCCTAAAAAAAATCCACTAGGAGATGGTACTATTGTGATCACCTTGCCAAGATGAATCTAATGACTACTTTGCACACTAGGGTGAAAACTTTTGGCACCAAAAAAGTATATCAATAGAATATACCATTACTATCTTCTCATCGAGACAAATCCAATGACTTGAAATGTGAAAAGGGAAATTTTTTTATAGACTTAAATAATTTAAAATAATACTTATTTGATAGGAAAAATTAATTCTTCCTACATTGAAAGTTATTTTTTTTCGCTCCTTCCACTTGTAGAAGTCATGCCTCACCAAATTTGAAAAAAAAATTACAATAATTTTTTCCAAATCAAAGATCTAATAGCACTTGTAATGAGATTACTTAGATTTTTGCATAAAATAATTATATATTACATACTATAAGTGAAGTTAAGAAATCATACAACAATAATTGATAGTAGAGTAGAATACTAGATAATATAGCAGAGCCACTTCAAGGGGGTAACCTCCAAAATAATGCAATAAGAATAAAATACTTAATGTGTTGATCAAAGACTAACCACTACCTCCTATATATAATCTACTTATCCATGGTTATTCCATAGACCAAACTAACTAAGAACATAGAGAAATGTAACAAGGATATAATATAGGTATGTAAGCCACAAGTTGGTCACACATATCCCTAGATATGCCAAAGGTTAAGGGTGTAACACTATTATGTCTACCATATCAAGTAAATATGGAATAATCCATTAAAGATACATGGTGCCCTTTTAGTTTTTTTTAAAACCCAATAATAGTGTCTTCATAATAGGTTTGGAGCCCTTGATATCTGAGGTTAATAAGATATGTCCCTTTACACTTGTCATCCATGAATTTACTCTCATGAAATGTGTGGGGTACAAACTCATCTTTCATGTGGTGCATATTTTTTGGTAGGGATTTTAGAGATAGGTGCTCTTTGCATATAAGAAATTAATATGTTAGGGTTTTGCTTAAAATTGTCAATAATGTGATTTGGTTTGATAGTTCAGCTCGGACAAGTAATCATGATTTAAGGTATGAAGGAAATATTACCTTTTTCCTATAAAATTATGATTTTATTTTGTGTGTTATGGGTGTCACCCCTCAAATCAGTATTTTTGGGTGTTATTAAATTTTGAAAATCATTCATTTGGTATAATCAATGTTTATGGATGTAATGACACCATTAAAAGGGTGTCACTTTGTCATAAGATTAACAATAAATCACTAGATATACATTAGGCATTGTGTGATAGCTTTAATAGCATTAAGTTGGAAATTGACAAACTAAATTAGCTCCCTGTGTGGTGGAACACTGTGGAACATAACCCTCATATGGGTTTTATGACCCTAATTTTTCATGTCATTCCACATTTTTTGTCTAGTACATATGGTATAACTCACATTGTGGACTTGAAAGGGTTTTAATTAAAGTGACTTAACAGAGCCATACCTTCCACAAAATTATGCTTCTCCTTCAACAATTATTTTTAATTTTTAATAGAGGTGTTATTGGATATTATACTTTTCAACCACCTTCTAATATATTATTATATTGAATAGTAATTCAAGTGTCTCAAATTTCACAATATGTATTCTTAACTTAATACTATCCATTTGAACCATGGGCCCACTTTATCCCATATCTATTAAGTTTGGAACCTCATGCCTTGAATGATGAACAACTTCAACTAGTGGTAAGCGAACACCATCTAATATACAAAATTATTATTTTAAATATATGGACATTATATGGCATATATATTCCTAAAACCTTACCTTGACACCACTTTAATGTTTATTCACACAATGATCACCTTAGAAAAGATGTCATTTCCTGAATGAATTCAAATATAAGTAGTGGTGCTATGACAACACTTGTAGGTTATATATGCCTACATTGTCAATAGTATACAAATTGAACCTTGAATACAATTAACATAAAGTAGGAGATAAATTTTCCAAAAATTTATTTCAAATTCTTAAGATGAAACATTGTGCATAACAAATAAAATCTATTAAATATGCTAAACAATAATCAAATAAAGTTCATGTCATGCTTCAAGAATTTTTCCACCATTATTATAATGTTTTAAAATCTTAGGAGCCTTATCATGAATGACAATGGACAGTTCAACAATGTTTTTTGAATTTTATTTACCATCTTTGATTCCCCAATGATAAAAGGTTTTTATAAGTGGCCAATGAAAAATCTCTAGGCTATGATGGATTTCTATGTGAATTTTACAAAGCTACATGGGATAATATTAGGGAAGACATGTTCCAAGGATACCAGGATGATTTAAATTTAAAATCCATTCATCTATATATTAACAAAGGGAATATTAAGTTCATAATTAAAATGGGAGACTCAGAATTTATCTTTAATTGGTAGCCAATCACTCTACTCAATGTGTCATATAAAATCGTAACCAAATCACTCTCATTTTGTATTCAACATAACCTCCATTAATTATTAGTCCAAAAAATACTAATTTAATTAAAAAAGGATATATTATTCATAACATAATTACAATATACAAATTCATAGAGTGGGTGCATGAATTTAATGAAAACATAATGTTCATAAAAATTGACATTAAGAAAACCTATGACCACATTCACTTTATAATTTATTTGAAAACATAAACCAAACCTTGTCTACTATTATATTAAGTGTTTGTTTATTTGAATTTTTGTTTATATTCATTTGTGTTTATTCAATGAAATTCTCTAATAACATATATTTAGCCTTGTTGTTTGGTGTAGATGACCTAAAACATAGGGATGGGCACCCTTACCATTAGGTATGGGTGTAAGACACCAATTTGTGTAAACACTCATCTATTTATTTCTATCTTTTTTCTCCTCCATTTTTGGTTCAATTTAAGTTATATTCATTATATTAAAAAATATGATGAACTTGTTCTGAACTTTATATTATTGGTATATACTATAAGTGGCACAGTGATGGGGACCCCCACCTATAAATGTATTAATTTATACATCAAATGTGTCAATTTCTAACCTAAGGTGTGAAACACAAATTTGGTGTCTTAGATAAATTTTATGTATTCTTTTTGTTTTAATGTGTTCATAAGGTGAAAGATATAAATTTGGCATCTCAGTTAACTTTTATGTATTTTTGATGTTTAATATATTTTTAGTTTTTTTTTAATAAAAGTACATTTTTTTGGGTATGGGTTGGTAAAGCATATAATCGTTACTATCAGAGTACACCTATACATCATATATATTTTAACTGACTTAATGATGAGAATCTTGGACTTAAATAATATTGGAAAAAATATATATAATATATTTACCTATAATATCATGGATGATAATGAAAACATGTTAAGACAATTCAAAGTAAAAAATGGATAGTCCATATGCTCCATCATTCAAAAAGAAGATAAAATTAAATGTATTATAAATTTGTTTGCCTAATAATTTGATAAGACAATATCTAATTATAAAGTATTGTTTATTTAAAGCCATCAAGTTTTACTACATTGATGAATCAAATGTCTTAAGCATTCAAAAGGTCAAATATACTAGATTGCACCACTTATAAAAAGGATTGCTATAAGAAAGAGCATATAGTTGAACTGTTATAATTACACACACATGCATAGGAGGGACAACTACATGTGATTATGATGATATTTTAGGAGTATTATCTATGTAGGAAACACTTAGCAATAAAATAAGGAACTTTATAGGATGATCACCACTCACATTACTAACCCCTTTTTACCATGTCTTAAGAGGTACAATTCAAAGGAACTAGTGTTGATTATTATTTATATCTAATGCACAAGAGGATGCATCCAATGATACAAAAATGTTATATAATTCATAGCACAAACTTGATATTAATTTGGAGTTGTTCTTGTACATATCCTTGACTAGACACTTGAATCTAGATTTGATGAAAAATTCAACTTTACTATCCCTAGTCAATGTAACTAGCTGGAAGACAAAAATAGTTGTAATATAGAGTGATAAAATTTAAAATCTTTAGGGTAGACCTGAAATAATTCCTTGACACTATCACAGTATAGAATAAGATAAAAAAAAATAGGATACACTCTCTTTATCCCTTTGTTTATTAATACTAACTATATTTATTGCACATGCCTAAATGAGATATACTATGAAAATATTATATTAAATTTTATAAATATTAATAGTACTTGATTACATTCAAACAACTTTATTTCTTAAATGTTTCTCTTAGCAATCCACAAGTATGAAAACATTTGGTGAATCCATCCTATGTTTATTGAACAAAAACCATAGTTTGCATATTAGGGTCTTTGCCTTCTTTGAAATTTCATCTCAAATTTATGAATTTTATTTTTAGATCTGCTTTCTCTTCCACTTGTATGGGCAAACTTAGAAATAATTGGTTACACTTTTTTCTTATCCTCCTAGTTGTGTCATTTATTGTCATCATAAACCACTTTTTAACCCTTATGGAGTCCTTAATGGAAGATTATACATGAAATATTAATTAAGATATTTTTTTTAAACCACATGATGATCAACGTATTACATATGAATACCTAGAAGAACACCAAAAAATAAAAAACAACTTGTTTTTCTTAGAACTATGATAATAAAAAATGAATGACACAAATGCAAGTTTACATGATCAAAGTATTGATCATGATGTTTTTACTCTTCATTATGAATGTGAAAAAATGCCTCTTAGTTATGATACCTATTATATTCGTATATTCTATGATACTAAAGAGCCAATAAATATGCAAATGATATCATTCCTAATGTTTAAAATTAAACTATTGCATTTATACCCTCTTTATCTATTTTCAAAAGTGAGTGTGATTATCCCCTTTCTAAAGGTGAAAATGTCGAAGAAGTTGATTGTTCCTTCTCTATCACTCATGATGAAAATTTTGATGAAATCAAGTGTGTGCCTTATTATCTAAGTAATACTAGTGTTGAAAATAATATTCCTTCTTTATATGATTCAAATGAAAAGAATTTAATTTTTTCTCCCCCTCTAGTTTGTGATGATCTAAATACATGTCATATGTCTCCCATTTTTTTGATTGAAGAAAAAAATAAGAGTGAAAATAAAAATCATAAGGAAGTATTTTGGGGACATAAAAAATGTCTAAAATATATTTGATGTATCTTTTGCAAAGGCCAAACCAAGTAAATCCAAGAAACAAAAAAATGTGTTTCTCAAAGGTTTCCTAATGAAATAATTTCCTAAGAGAAATAACAAGGATATAAATGATAGTTACGTCAAAGTTCATTTTTCATGTAGAAATGTTGAACCTAAAGTATAAAGTAATATTGCATTTTTTACACCTCTTTCTCTTGAATGCAAAATTAAAACTAAAATTTAAGGTCACATCCTTCCATATCCTTTTTATTTGATATGGTAAAGTATAGGTTTTAAAAGGACCTTTAACCTAATATAAAGGATACAATAATGAATCTTAAATGAGGTGCTTCATTAGGCAGCCCATGAAGAATAAAAATTCCAATAGATAGCTCAACCAAGCCTAGCAAAAGAAACAAACAAGTCTACAACCAAAAACTAGTTAGAAATAGAGAGATTTCTACATATCCTTTATTTCTATAAAATTAACATGAGACAACAATAAAAAAAGTTACTCACAAGATGAACCCATGGGTAAAAACATATTATAATAATCTAAATAAATAATATGATACACATTTTAGAACTTACCACCATCTTATATGAAACTATTACTCATGTAGATCACACCATGCCTTTTATGAGACTTCTACATAGGCCCCCCCTAAATAGAGGGTCATGCTAGAGGATTGGACTTATGTTCTTGTACCATTTTTATTCCTCTATATTTTTGTCCAACCCATTATATTCCATATATTTTGAGTCTATTTGACACCAATATTGTGTCAACCCCCCTTGGTCCACTTCTAAACATTTACACACTTTATTAATTTAAAATAAATTACTTATTTTAAATTAATGACATCACCCTAGACACCTCACCTTGGACACCTCGCCCTTAGACCATTTCTCACCCTATGAGTCACCTATGACCTATTCTCACTCCATCCTAACCTCCTAACTAACTCTTGTGCCTAATAAACCCATCTTTTGACTGTTCTCCGATGGCAAATGCACTTGGCAGATGGAGAAATGGACAAAGGGCTAAAAATAGCCCTTTTAACCAGTCTCTATCTGCCAGCTTCAGTTAACTATCGGCCGACACTGGCAAGATTGTCGATGTCAGTTAAATAAGCTAGACTCTAACCTTGAGTTGCCTGTTGAGCTCTCTCTCTCTCCCTCTTACCTCCTAAACTCTCTCTCTCTCTATCTGGCCCTAGACTCTGGCAGATCGACGCACACACTCTGAGACAAAACATCAAAATTTGACTAATGCTCCCCTAACTATAGAAACTCTATGCAAGTCACTCCAAATTGGACTGGAACATTGTTCAAGGACCTCGACATCAGCCACAATAGGAATAAGTGTGCTCACACCTCTGGTTCTTCACCAAGCAGAGCTAATTATTTATCTATCTCATTTCAGTAATTTAGAATACATTAGTAATTAGTTTCTATTTACTATTTCTAAATACTATCAACTAGACCCAATTTTTTCCATGGAGAGGCTAAAAATCCTTCCTTTTATTCTTATCCTCTTCTCATACCTATCCCTGACCTTTGCCCCTTCTCAGACCCTATTCACTATCATGCAACCCTGCATAAACCTTTAACCTTCCAGACTCTTCTGTCGACCACATACATAACTCTGAAACCTGTCCAAGGCCTATTGCCCCTATCGGCATTGGTAACATAACCGACGTCAGCATCATTGACCAATCAACATCGGCATAACCACCGACATCGGTGACTATGATAGAATGATTGCAAAGAATAGGTACATGTTGTCTACTTTCTCTTTCTTAGTATTTCATCATTTCATTTTATACAAATCTCTTTGTCTTAAATAGTGGATTGTCATCCCTCACAGAGCTTTACACTTCCAGGACCAAGTGTGTAGCTTGGCATTCCACCTTATCTTATTCTAACATTTTCTTTGTTTAAGTCTTATTCTTATCTATAGGTGTCTTCCTTCATATCCAAAGAGGAGCTCCTACAATGCTTGGATACGGTGCGCAACTTAATCCGGGTATCAATCAAACCCCTGACTCTTAACCTTTAGTTTCTTCTTCTTTTGAATGTAATTAGTAAAAACGTAGAGAAACATTCTATCATGCCTAGTGGGACCCTGGAGTTTTCCTTGGGTTCATTTCTTCTAAAAAGCAAACTTTCATATAGGTGCATTAGTAAAAAATTCTCTTCTTGCATCTTTTTCTTCTATCTCTTTATTTTGAAAAGAAACCATAAGCACAAGTTAAAAAGAACATCTTTCTTTTTATTCTTGTCACTTCTTCCCTGCATCTTAGAGTAGTGAAAATTCATACTCTTAACCTTTTCTCCACTTGTTTGCATCTAAAAAAACATATTTTGATTTGGCCTAAAAAAACTATTGCATTTCATTCTTGCTTGAATGCATACTTAGCCTACTCACTTAGTAATTATAAACGCATTATGAATAAATTGTAGTGCACAAATGTTACACAACCAAACCACAAGCACATCAAATCAAACACCTAAACATACTTTAGATAAGGCCCGTCTAGGATTTCATCACCTAGCGGATACCTTACCCTTCCTGGCGATCCTACTTGGACTTCACTACCAAGAGGAGGACCCATTATGTTCTCTGGCATAGTATAAACTATAGGCAAAGTATATATTGGCTAAGTGGCCCAGCTCGGCTCTGGGTTCATGAAGTGAAGGGAGTAAACCCCAGCACCAGGCCATGTATTGAACCTAACATAGACTTTTGAGCACCAAAACATAACCCGAAACCAACCATAGACCTCCTCTTTAGGACCCATTCTAAAAGTCCAATTCCCAAATATATTCTTCTAAGGCATAAGCCACCACGACTCTAAAATTTATTCTTAGGAATTTAACATTTAGAGGTTGCTTGCCATCATCTATTTTGCTCTTTTTATCTGATTTTTTGAGCTGGTAAGGTCGCATTCTGAGGTCCAAAAACAACTCAGAATTTCTCTTTCTTTCAAAAAAATATCAATTTTTTATATTTCTGGAAATACACATAAACCGACATCAGTTTTTCCACCAGCATTGGCAACTCATATTCACCAACATCGGTTATTCCACCGACCTCGGCAACATTTCATAACCGACATCGGTTAGTAAACCGATGTTGGTCACTGTCAACAAATTTTCTTTCCAAACAACAAGCTTAAAACCCAAATTTTTTGCTACTAAACATAAATTCTAGTTTTTTGAAGCTAAAACACATAGTTTTTAGAACCTAAATCCCTTTTTTCTTGAATGGTTTTGACATGTAGTCAATCCAAATCTCTTGTTGACCATGCAAGGCAATAGCCACTCCCACCTTCACCTTTCATATCAAGTCACCAAATGGAGTATACTTCAGACACTAAGCATACTCCTATCCAACCAACCCCAAATCAACCTCCTATTGTTCCTGAAGGGGATCAAGACTTTGAGCTATTCCTTAACCTCAACGTTAAGGCTCTCCAACACTATCTCACGAGAAGCCAAATGTGAGATCCTTCAGGTAACCCTGTTTATGGGATGCCAACTTCCTTGGTTGAAATGACAATAATATTAACAGCCTTCATTAACCAACCTATGGTCACTCAGGCCATTGCCTCAACCAATAACCCAACCATGGCCAATATTCAAGATTTGGCCTCCCTTTCTATCATTTCTATCCCTACCTCCATCAGGGTTTCCATACCCCCTCAACCACAAACAATTTAACCAAGTTTGACACCTTTCCAGAACTTGATTATCTCTATCCCACCCACTCTTGCACCCATAAATAAAAGAGTGACTACCTATCCTTTAACTAGTGTCACCACCATTCAACCACCCTTGGCATCATCTAGTCAAGTTGTGCCCTCCAACTTCATGGCACAAGCCCCCTTGACCTCAATATTAGTCCCTATGATGAACTACCAATATGTTGCACCTACACAAATGCAACCAAGTACGTCATACACCCCTCTCAATGCCTTTTAGGTACCCTATAACCTAGCGAGTACCCCTCTTGCCAATCCATCAACTGATCTAATTAAGATGCTAATGGATAATATGTCCAACCTTGAGACATCCATTTCAAGTTCAAGGAGTGTTCTTTCATAAAAAAAATCTGTAACGAACCTATTCACCCTTCAGTGCCTATTAGACCATACCCCAGCCAGTGGGAACTCCTAAAATTTACTCACTTTCAGAGTAAAGAGGACCCATAACAACATCTACGAGCGTTTAGACATGCTTGTTACCTTATAGCACATGATGATGTGTTATTACTTCACACATTCCCCATGTCACTTTCTGGTGCCGCCCTTGATTGGTATAGCTCTATTATTAGTCATTCTCTAATTACCTTCACTCAACTAGCTCAACTATTTCTTGACCACTTCTCAATCAACATCACTAAGAAGGTCTCTATCACAGACCTTTATTCTATTAGACAATTCGACGATGAATCAATAGCAGACTTCGTTGCTCATTGGAGAGGTTTAATCAACCAACTCTCCTTTTCATTACCTCAACCTGAGCTCATTGAGCTCTTTTCAAGAGCATGTGCCAAGCACATCTCATCCACTTTTTGGGTTTAAACATTTTGCACATTTGTTGAAGCTTTCACCATGGCTCGAAAGCTTGAACTCCACACAGTCGAAGAGGATAGAGTCAAATTGCATAGTAAAAACACCAATGCAAAATCCAATGACCCTTCATCTTCCAAATCTTCTTCTTCCCACTCTAAGTCCAAGGGATTGTCAAATGCTATGGTACTTAGGTCATCATCCTCTACCACAACTAACCAATATGAGCCTTCCACATCACAATACATCACAAAACAATTCCAACAATAGTATGTATAGCGTCAATACACTCCAATAGGAGAATCATATGCTTCTGTGTTGGATAAACTAGTAAAGCAGGGAGTCCTCAACCTTCCTCAAATCTGACCTATCCAATTTGACCCCTCAAAAGCCATCCTTGAATGGTATAGGGAAAATGACTTTTGTAACTATCACCATGTCAACAGTCATGACACAGACAATTACAAAACCCTCAAAAACATTATTCAGGACATGTTAGACAAAGTTGATCTTGTTTTGGATAACCCAAATGCACCAGCTAACCAAAACATGGATGTCTTTATGTAACCATTTCCTAACCATCCCCTAAGTCAGAACAATGTTCAGACCATGGCTAATGACCTTCAAGAGCACAATATATGCACGGTCAACATGGTTTCTCCTTTTATTCCTAACCAACCTCTCCCACAGTCTGAAGAGGTTAGTCAACCCATTTCTCCACCACAGGTAGAAGAGCCTATTCCACCCATATCACCCCCACAACATCAAACACCTCCTCCACACATACTTCTACCTCATGAGGAACCCATATTACCTATTCCTCTAGTCCCGACCTTCCCTCTTCTTCTACCATTGGAAGAAGTTACCATTCATACCACACACCCTCATGTAGAAGGGGCCATCATCCCTCTACTTCACCCTTTAGAGGAGCCTTCCTCTCCTATTTGTCCTCCAAAAATAGAGGATAGTCCTCCATCCACTCCTCTTTCACACATAGGAGAGTCTACTTTGACCTCTCCCATATTGGAGGATGCTTTGATAGCACCAACGTTGGTGGCCTCACCCTCATCCTTCTTATCACCAATGGAAGATCATACTTTTCCCGCTCCTCGACCACAAGTGGAAGGCATGATCGTACCTGCGCTCTATCCTCTCAAAGAGCCACATTCTCCATTCCCTTCTCTGCTAAGAGAAGAACTCGCCACCTCACCTGTTTCGATCAAGTAAGATCTAGTGATAGTTTTCTCTCACCTTTGGCTTTAGATTGCTGTGTCCAACACATTTTTGCTCTCACTATCACCCAAATCTACCAAAAGACCAACTATAAAGCCTCGCACGACATCACCTAAACCCTTTTCTTGATTAGCAAAAAACTTAGGATTTCTCCATTCTAGAAACCTAAAACATGAGGTGCTATGGGAGTGACTTAAGGCTCCTTATCCTACACATCCCACTTTGACTTATATTGCTAACCCTTTACAATAAATCACTCCATAGTCTCTAACAAGGATCAGGTTTCCACTTCTAAATTGTCAGAAGCTTAGCCTCCCATGCCTGAACCTAAACCCTCACAGGCGTCCACCATGCCAAAATAGGTTAAATCTCTTGGCGTTCACCCTTTACCAAACCTCACTCACCCACAAGTGAAGGTAGATTTGAACCTCACCCTACATAATAGTAGTCTTTTCACTAAACTAAAGAAGGCTGCTAAACCATGTCAAAGAATTCCTCCCCCACCTTCACCATTACTCTCTATCTTGGGTCCACATCCTTCCACTTTAAAAGGAGTGCTCCCCATACCAACACCTCACAAAAACAAATTGCCTCCATTACTCCCTCTACCCATCAAACATATATTACCTCTAAAAAATTTGACATCTCTTACCATGAAAGTGCCATCTACGCATGTGGTCACACCACCAAACAAAAAGATGGTATGAAAAACTCCTCCTACAACTCTTAAATAGAAGTTATCAACCCCTATTGTAACCATGAGCACATACCCATTAGTGGGGTGCTATGCTTTGCTATTACACCAATTGTTACAGTCTTTTAGCATCATTCTCCCACCCATTAAGCCATACCAACCTCTTGGATCAAAACCATCTTGGTTCAATGACACTCAAATCTATGCATATCATTGCACACTTGGGTAGATATTGAGTGTTCTTGTGCTCTTAAAGTTGTCATCTATCAACACCTAAAAAAGGGTACCCTTCTCATTAAGGACCCCTTTGACAAACTATTGACACCATCCCATGCCTCCCAAACCTCCTCACCTTCATTGGGATCCCATCATCAAACTATGGTCTCTCTACCACCTTTTCCCCCTATATTCGAAATCAACACCATTAATTTGACCACCAAGTCCCAAACTCTAAAGAATAAAGGAAAAGGGTGAGTTTCTATTCCTTGGACATATCCATTTGCCAAGACTTCTCAACCACCAAAATCCAAGATTCCTATCTTGGGCACATCTCAACACACATCTTATGGGGCAATTCGTGATGCCATGGTGAAACAACTTCACCAAACCCCTATGAAGATGTCTTTGTATGACCTAATACAAAGCTCTTCGCAACATTGCCAAGCCTTAATCAAAGCCTTATAGGCAGTGGAGGTCTAACCTGAAGACCCCCAACCACTGGCTACTTTGGTCAAATCATTACCAACCATTGCCTCCATCACCTTCAGTGATTCTGAGATTCCAAACTACAACCTCGAAGATTAGGATCTCACCCTCTTAAACTAAACCTATCAGGCAAAAGGTTCACAAGATGCATCCTCACGTCACATGCCTTGTCAAAGAGGAGCTTCAACATCTTCTCTCCATCTTATTTATCCAACCCATTGATTAGCCACAATGGGTGTCAAACATTGTCCCTATCACAAAAGCAAATGGGGGAATTTGAATTTGTACTACCTATCACAACCTCAACCTAGCTTGCCCAAAGGATGACTTTCCTTTGCCAAGCATTGACCAAGCATGCCTATAATAAAAATTTTAAAGAGCGAGATTTCAAAATCAGAGATCTCATCCTTAAAGAAAACCAACACGTGACCAATATGGAAAGAAACAAACAAGGCAAGTTTGCTCCTAATTGGCTCAGACCTTATATCATAACACACAAGTATGGATCAGGCACTTATTGTCTATTTTATCTCGAAGGCTAGCCAGAACCTGAGCCCCTTAATGCCTTACATCTACAACCATTCTACTGTTAATCAAGTAATCATTCACTTGATGTTTAATTTGAGCTCGTCCCTTGAGCAACCCCTGTCATCCTCATTCCTATTCCTTTCAACCCTTTTTCCCTACAAACATTAGTTAATCCTTTTTTTTACATTAATACTTTGTCCTAATAAAAGGGAAACCCCTAAACCTCTATAGTCTAGTTCATGACTAAAACTTTAGTCAAAAAAAAAAAAAAAAAAAATTGGGATGCCTAACCAAAAGTCATTAACTATAAATGTAGACTGCTCCCTTGAAGGACAGCTACATTATTGTTGTAACTAATAGACTGCTCCCTTGAAGGACAGGTATTCAAAGACATCAACATACAAAGCAAAACATATACCACTCCCTCGAAGGATGGCTATGCCCAAATTTTGCTACAAACAACACCCTCTCAGAAGCTTCTCACACCGATCAGCTTCACATGACCACAAAACAAAACAACATCCCCAAGTAGACTTCCTACATTGATCAGCCTACCCAAAAAAAATGACTGACAAACTATTAAGTCATGGACTTGCTTATAGTTGTTCTCAGGGTCACCTATAAAAGGGGCAAAGTTATCCCTGCTAAAAAGGGTTACGCTATCCTCAAATATCACATAATCACACCTATTACCTCAACATACTCAAGGGATTTTGAGCTCACTTAATGTCAAGTGATTCGAATACTTCTTTAACAAAAACCAATGGTCAATGACGTAATGCATGAATAGGGCTTTTGTTTACAAAAACCTTATCTATGCTATCATTATGGTCCTTGTCAATGAAAGAACAACGTGCCTTTCACTTCTTATATGCCTTAGTAACATACAACCAAAACATCTTATAACCACCCAAACCAACCAAACCAAACCAGACCAAACCAAACCTTTTTGTAACCATTAATATAACATCATGATTTATTTAATGCAAATACCAATTTGTGTTATATAAATTATCATATCCCATTCACATTAGTTTCTATGGAAAACAATACACATGGAAACTATCAACCAAACACAATTTATGTCAAGCATATACCATCACCAATATGGAAACTTCTTAAAGCATAAATAAACTTATTTCATTTTTAGCATACACCATCACTAATATGGAAAATTGCTAGGGATGAAAAACCACATAACCAATGTTATAGAATACACCATTACACAAGATGGAAAAAGCTATAACATCATTATATACATTTCATTTTTGGCATACACAATCACCAATATGGAAAATTACTAAGGATGAAAAACCGCATAATCAATGTTACAGAATACACCATCACATAATATGGAAAAGGCTGTAACATCATCATACACTCATCATTTCAAGCATTTACCATCACACATATGGGAAATGCTAAAAACACTAACCTAACCAAAACAACTATCAACCACTTTGACTCTTCTTCCCTTTTGGGGAGAACCACATTGGCCTAAGGCCCTTAAAATAGGGGCTATATAGGCAGCACTCAGTTGACATGGGGTCTTTTGAGGTTAGCTCGGCCATTCATTTGTTCGTCTACCTGATGGACCAACCATATAACCTCTAACCATGACTTAACCTAGTCAAAACCAATCCATAACCTACCCTCTTCTTCCCTTTTGGGGAGAACTACATTGGCATAAGGCCCTCGCATGGGCTATGTAGGCAGCACTCAGTTGACATGGGGTCTTCTGAGGTTAGCTCGGCCATTCATTGGTTCATCTATCTAATGGACCAACTATCTAAACCAACCTAAAATCATGACCAAACAACCAGCCCTGACACTATAGAAGTCACTTTAAACTTCTCATGGGGCACATTAGAGATCACATACATCTCCCTTACCACAACAAACTACACTTGAGATCACTTCTATCTCCGACCGACCTGACCAACGACCTTGGAGATCACAACTATCTCCTCAGACCATGAACACTTTTGAGACAAATTTGCATTGGTTGTTTTGATTACATATATGCTACCTCACAAATAGTTAGCAAATTGTACGCAGCCCACATTATGACCCTCACACCTATTGTCAGATCACGCCCAAGTTGATCCCCAATATTTGTGACATTTTCATATTTTCTAGGAGCACTTTCTAGCCTAGATACTTGGAACACGATGACCATTAGAGTTACAACTTTGATCAATTAACCCAATCAGCTACCACTAATAAGCTGGGGACCAATTATTTTAGTTTTAGTCCTCCTCGACCATTGGAGCTATAGCTTTGATTGTTTAACCCAATCAGCTGCCACTAATAAGCTAGGGACTAGTTAATTCAATTTTAGTGCTCCTCAACCTTGTTTGTGACAATTTGATGTACCTATCATGTGAAGTGGTATATGCACAATCTCCACTATTGTAGCATTCACACTCTAACTTCACCTTACACATCCACTGCCTATCAAATTAGCACCCAATATCGAGTTCCCTTCTCTTGATTCCCGCTTTGAGGGGGAATACCTTATCCCATACCTGGGGCAACTTACTCCTATTTTTGTCTTACAGTTTATCAGAATAACCAACAAGACAAAAAGGGGCAAATGTAGACACCAATATTGTGTTGACCCCTCTTGGTCTACTTCTAAACATTTACACACTTTATTAATTTAAAATAAATTACTTATTTTAAATTAATGACCTCACCCTAGACACCTCACCTTGGACACCTTGCCCTTAGACCATTTCTCACCCTATGAGTCACCCATGACCTATTCTCACTCCATCCTAACCTCCTAACTAACTCTCATGCCTAATAATCCCATCTTTTGATCGTTCTCCAATGGCAAATGCACTTGGCGGATGGAGAAATGGACAAAGGGCTAAAAATAGCCCTTTTATCTAGTCTCTATCTGTCGACATTGATCAACTGTCGGTCAATGCCGGTGGGATTGCTGATGTCAATTACATAAGCTAGACTCTAACCTTGAGTTTTTCACTGAGCTCTCTCTCTCTCCCTCTTACCCCTAGACTCTCTCTCTCTTTGGCCCCAAATTTTGGTAGATTGATGTGTACACTCTGAGACAAAACATCAAAATTTGACTAACGCTCCCCTGTCTATAGAAACTCTATGCAAGTCACTCCAAATTGGACTGGAACATTGTATGAGGACCTCGACATTAGCCACAATAGGAATAAGCATTCTCACACCTCTGGTTCTTCACCAAGCAGAGCTAAGTATTCTTCTATCTCATTTCAATAATTTAGAATACATTAGGAATTAGTTTCTATTTACTATTTATAAATACTATTAACCAGACCCAATTTCTTTCATGGAGAGGCTGAAAAGCCTTCCTCTTATTCTTATCCTCTTCTCATACCTATCCCCAACCTTTGCCCCATCTCAGACCCTATTCACTATCCTACAACCTTGCACAAACCTTTAAGCTTTTAGACTCTTCTGTCAACCACAGACATAACTCTAAAACCTGTCCAAGGCCCATTGCCCCTACCGACATCAATAACATAACCGACGTCGGCATCATTGACCAACTGACATTAGCATAACCACCGACGTCGACGACTATGATAGACTGATTGCAGAGAACAAGTACATGTTGTCTACTTTCTCTTTCTTAGTCTTTCGTCATTTCATTTTATACAGATCTCTTTATCTTAAATAGTGGACTGTCATCCCTCATAGAGCTTTACACTTTTAGGACCAAGCTCGTAGCTTGGCAGTCCACCTTATCTTATTCTAACATTTTCTTTGTTTAAGTCTTATTCTTATCTACAGGTGTCTTCCTCCACAGCCAAAGAGGAGCTCCTACAATGCTTGGATACGGTGTGCAACTTAATCTGGGTATCAATCAAACCCCTGACTCTTAACCTTTAGTTTCTTCTTCTTCTAAATGTAATTAGAAAAAACATAGAGAAATAGGTAAAGATATTTCCATTTATTAGAAGGGTTGGCATTTATCTTCAACTGAAGAAACAACCAATTGTTCTAAACTTGGTATTTCATTGTGGAAAATATATTTCTTTGAGTGAATAGGGGTTTATAGAGCTTATTTTTACACCTTCTCATTAGAAATGAGAGGGTCAACCTTAGGATCACTCTTTGTGTGAAGAGCTCCAATAGGGTCCACATTTTGTGTAGGAAGTTCATGTTCATCTTTTGAAGCTTTAATCTTTATAAGACTTCCTTTAAAGTAACTTGGGGTTAAGTTTTTAGAGTCTAAGTATCCTCATCCTTTAAAGTTTCATATTAAGATTATAAGCAATCATGATATTCAAGACCAAACACTATCAGAAGATTAGGAGGAATTCTTCCATCAAGTTGAAACATAGTTTCTTTTATTTAAGTTGCTACATTTTTGGGCCAAATTCCCTATGTTAAAGAACCTATGGTACATGAAATTTAGGACTTCATAGTCTAATGGTTGAATATATATTGTGTCCTCAATAATCAAGTCAATAGAGGCTAAAATATTAGCAAAAGTATCAATCAAAATAAATATTATAGAAAAGGTGGTGTGGGAGAAGAGATATTGAGAGGGTTAGTCTGTTGGAATTTGCCTAAAGAGTTAACTATGGCCTTAAAATAGGTTTCATCCCATAAATGTAGGGGATATTAGGTGGACATACCCAAATGGGTCTGGGTAAGAGAGATTCAATGAGAGGGTTGGAGCCTTGAAACTAGTGTTTCATGAGTAGTTGATGCATACCCCAATTCTACTATTTAGAAATAATTAGGTATTTGTTTGAAATGAGATGAAATAAAACTATGTAAAAATATTTTACACATGGGTACAATTAAATTTTACCTTTAAGGAGAGGTTTCCATTATGTAAAGAACCAAGCCTTTATATCTGGGAGATTTGGACAAAGGTTTTCAAAATAGAAAATGACCCCTCTACCTAAAAATTAATTCTTTTTAAACAACATTAATGATAGATCTCCCTTATCCAAGGAAATGGAGGGGTTTGATGTCACTAGGTTAAGAGGATTCAAACTTATAAGTGGATTATTTGAGAAATGGTCTTGAAGTCTAACCACTTCTATGAAGGTTTTGTAATTCCATTCCCCTATCTTCTTCACTAAATTTTAACCCCTATCAACTATAAATGAATGTGTCTCCAACTTTTTGTTTGTTCATAGAGTAATTGAGGAAGGAGGTAAAATCTCATTCAATTATATATATAAGGATTTTACCAACCATTCACCCAATGTGGGTCATAGGATTTCAATATATGGATGGGAAATAAGAGGGGGACTAGAGTCAAGGATACACGAGCAAAGAAAATAATTACTTGGGTCTGAAAGATCCAATGAAAGTGTATCAAGGTTTGGATGGTTTAAATATAATGAGACATATCTATTAGGATCATATTTTTTTGTTAGAGGTATAATGGAATTGACATTATATAATATGGATCCAACTCTAACAGAGCTATAAGGGGGAGGGTTGGAGGATGGAGCAGGCAAAAATGCAATAGGATTTGAAATTTTCCTAGGAAAAAGACCACTACTTAAATGAGAATAATGGTCCACAAACATAGTATCATCACTTTGTATTTTTTATAGTTTCTATATCTTTATGTGGTATATGAAATGTCAAATGTTTCTTCCCTTTGATCCTTTATATTTTCTTCTTTAAATGAGAATATGTTTAAAAGTGAAATTATTTCTCCTACTTCTATAGCATGTTATAAAATTTCAAGTAAGTTTGCACATAGTAATGATGATGATATTAATATTCATGTTATCCAAAATGATATACTCCAATATTTAACTATGGATAACCTTTCACTAAATTAATTAAAACCATGTGATGACCCTCCTCTTGGTAGTCGAAAAGATTCAACTATTCCTATGTTCCATGTGTATGGTAATTTATAGCCACTAGAAAAATTCTCAACCTCTTCTTGTGATATGTTATGTATTATTACTAACATAAGATATTTGAACAACATGTTAGTAATCTTAAATTAAAATTCTCTTCTCATGAAGCTATTCATAAGGAGAACACATTAATAGAGCAACCTATTACTACGGATGTATTTAAGTATCTTTATCCTTTTCACTTCTTTATGCCTAATTTATCCTTTTTTTATGATCAAAGGTATCTTTATATTCATTTATAATAATATACACACTCTTATGAACATTTGGCCCAAAATGGAACCTTGATCTTAAAGTGTTACTATAATATCTTAACCCAGTGGGATCTTGATTTGTTTTATATCATGCCAAATGGTTCATTATCAACTTTCAAACTTATTTAATATATATTTATATCACATTTTCATCATTATACCTTACCCATATTACCATTGGAACATTTTCAAAAATTGACACAAACATTAAATGAGCCTATATAAGACTATGTTATTTTATTTAAGGATGTGCTATATTCCTTACATTATACATCATTAGATTTGGAAATACCATTTATATTTATAAAAATACTTCTTTATCCACTAAGAAAAAGAGCATTACATAATCCATTTGATTCATTAGATATCTTATATTGGGACATGCACAAATATGTGTGCTCTCCAATGAATACCCAAACTAATTTGCATATCTTTCCATTCAAACCCAAACATAGTCAAAATACTATTTCCAAAGTAAATATACAAGTTACAAAAAACCTAAAAACACTTCAAAATATTTCTAAAAAACCAACCCCATATGTCACCAAAAAAAAAAGCAATAAAGGTATTAAATAAAGGAAATGAACATGCTTATAGAATATCTCCTATAGTTAGACCATATACCACTACTAAACAGTAGCCTCTTTAATTTGATTGGTACCGAGATATACCACATGATATTTTTAGTTTTTTTGGATAAATGAATGATAACACTCCCTCCTAAATCACATTATCCACCAAAATAATTTTACAAGGTAAAAGTAAAACACTTTTGCACTTACCATGGTATTGATGGACATTGAGATAATACATATTTTTCTCTTGAGCCAAATCTCACATTGTTAGTTGATAGAGGGATAATTACATATGAAAAAGACATATCTAGACCAATTCCATGTATTTCTCTTAGAGGATTTTCTAAGAAGGTTGAGACGTCCCATGTTGATGCTTATGAGGAACACATGGTTCATCATCCTTCACAATATTATTATGACTTTTTTCTTATTTTATTTGAAATATGATGATTTCAAACTATCTGTTAGATGTAAAATGAAATGGTTTTCTTGTTTATCCAAGTTCAAGACAAGACTTTCGAGTATAAATTCAATTGTATCGAAGGAAATATGTGTCTCATGAACTTCAAATAAATGAGAATTATCAAAAAAAAAAAAGAGAGGGTTGTGAGCAGAATCAATGGAATTACTTGGTGCCAAAGAAGCATAGGTAGCCTTAACAATAGTAGATGTATTATCCATCTGTTCCCCAAAACAGGAATTTATTGTACAACATGGGATTATTTCTCATTAAATGTAACTTGTAGTTTACCATAAATTTTATGATCATGAATTATTCCATCATTCACCTATTATACCTACATACCCTATTTATTTTACATACCCTATTTATTTTCAAAGTGATCATCATGAAATATGGAATGAATTCTCCTGGAATTTAAAATTGATTCTTATTTTGAGTAGCCTCTTTAGTTCCTCTAAATATTGAGGAGCTTGAGATTTACCTTTCCTATGAGCCATGGTGAAACCATCATAATTAGAAGGATTAATAATAAACCCTTGATTATATTGCTAATTTTTTTTACCCTTTCTATCTTCTTGTGGAATTTTATTAGAAGAGTTAGATACTTTAAGCTAGGGATTGTACCAAATTAAATGTCAATGTCAATGGAATTACCTACATGTGAAAATAATGGCTTCATAATCAATAGTTTGTTTCCAAAACAATGCTCCCACCTAAATTCTAAGATCCTTAGGTAAACTATTATTTAAATACAATTCAACACATATTCAGGCATAACTAGATATTTTTCCCTTGATAATATATGGTGTGCCCACATATGCACCCAAAGAGTTGCCAAAATAATGCATGCATTCATCTTTACAATAAATCATTGTCAAAGAAAATTATTGGATCCAAATTGGAACCCTGGAAGGGAGTTATTTTGTAGGGATAAAATCCAAATAATAAGGTTTCATGAAAATTCCAACATGCTTGAAGAAATAAGAACCTCCTAAAAAAAATTGAACACAATTCAAAACATTGTAAAGGGAAACAAAAAATATCCATTGGTAGCTAGGGTGATCTCCATGTCTCCTTCAATCAACCAAGCTTTACATGCCCAATCCTCAATCATCTATAGTATGAATGGTTGATTATTGATTTAAATAAAAATGCCAAAATTTATGTTTGGAGGAAGGGACATGAAGTTATTATATATTAAATATTTATAATTATATACTTTAAATTTTTACACAATTAATTTGGGCACTCATGAGTTGGCAAATCATAACACCATAATACATGACTAACTAATATAAAGTAGCTATGTGGGAATGTGAATATCACTTTGGAATCCCTAGAAGAAATTGAAACAAGCTAATTTGTGTTGTGATTGATTTTTGGAAGGATGAAGAAACTAATAAAAATGACTCATGTGGGAATGTGAATGACACTTTGAATTCCCTCAAAATAATTGAAGCAAGAAATTTTTTGTTGTGATCGATTCTGAGAACACCGAAGAAGAGGTAATGTGAGTAAAAAATATTTGATGAAAGCTCTTGATGAAATGTTTATAATATATTCCTTATTGAAATATTTGCTTTGTGTTTCAAAAATATATTTCCAACATTAAATAAAGGTGTAAAAATAGTGAACATAATTTGGAGTTGAAGGTGAAAAATAATGGATATTTTGTTCACTATTATATATTGGTAGGAAACTTCAATTAGTCTTATCTTTGTTTAGGTTCATGGTTAATAATTAACTGGTGTTGAACTTTTTAAGTAAGTTATTTAATATGATTGAGGTAATGCTTTATTTCATTTACTATTTAATTATATTATATTAAATCACCAAAAAAGAGATTTAGATTATGATTAAAGAGTATTTGATTATTATTTTTTAGTTATATCTCTCCATGTCATAAATGTATCATGATGAGTCTAGTTTATATATGAGACGCGAGGGTTTTCGTATGTGTTATAATCTTAGTATATACTGATGATGAATGAATTGATAAGGATTCCATATTATCCATCAGGTTGTTACATATATATTTTTATTATATTATATTGAATCATGGGAAAAAAGATTTAAATTATGGTTTATAATTATTTGATTATTATGTTTTGGTTATATCTCTTCATGCCATAGGTGTACCATGGTGAGTCTGGTTTATGTGTAAGAAAGAGAGGGTCTTTATTATGTTTCAATCTTATTATCTATTGATGAAGAGATGAGTTGGTAAGGATTACAAAATGTATATCAAGTCGTTACATGTTTTACCTTATTTTGGATTAATGTGATCTAAATATGAGATAAATAAGAAACTATTTAAATTGTTTAATGTATTACAATAGCATATAAATTTTAATGTATAAGGTAGAATTTAATTAAAAAATTACATTTGATATAAATGTAAAGTACTAATGGATTGAGATAGTTATCATGTTATTATATTGTACAGGTCTTAGATAGAATACATGTAGAAGAAATGTTTTAAAAATAGATCCAAAGTCACTTAGATCAACGACTTTGTATTTTGATGCACCTAGATAGCATCATTAGTATTTGGATGATATAAAAAACAATTAGCATATATATCATGTTAGATTAATCTAAATATATTATGATTCTCTATTTTAGTACTAGTCATTGTACTTATTATAATTTGTCTCTATGTGTGATATCAAGGCTCAATGTGTGTACAACCTATAGAAACTTGCCTCCTCCTCTTTGAAACCATAGGTCCACTTATGGCACTAGGATGAAGCCTAAAAAAATAGAATAATGGTGGGTGAGCATGCCTAATGGTTTAGTGTTGCCTATACAACCAATACTTTAAAGAAGGAAGTGAAATTGCATGTAGTTATACCCAAACCACTCTCCATGTTAGGTGTATACATGCATTGGTACTCATTGAATGAATTCAACTTGTAATCTATCTTTTGACATTAAAGAATTTTTTTTTTGATCTGGATTAATTATATTTACACCCAAATTTGACATAATCATTGTATTACAATGTGTTTTAGACACTTTGCTTATATGGATCTTTACTGAGAATTAAATGTATAGAGTTGTTTATATTTTATTTTTTCCCCTTTTAATATTTAATTTTATATGGCTTTGTAACCCACCTTTCCTATCCACATTACAAGTTAAGTCTTATTTAAAAATAAACATCTCTAAACCCTTTTTTAATTTTTAGGTTATTTTCATCCTAAGACAAGATATACCAAAAGGTGTAAATATTGTTTTTAAATCATGCCCCTTCCTGATAGTCTTATCCTTTGATATTTTAATTTCTAATTCAATATGCATCCCTTTTTTATCCATTAATTTTTAATCCCCTTTTGTGTCTTTTGGTTTGGTTGCATGCAAATGATGTTTTTAATTTGATTTATAAAATATTATTATACATATAGATATTCTAGGAGATATTTAGGATAAACACTTTAAAATTTCAAGAGCTATATATTACTTTCATTGAATTAATAGAGTTATATATGAAGTATTGTTATGTTTTTATACTTATGCCAAGGGTAATCTAGAAGAAATATAATCTATGTATGTATTCAATATTTCACACACACACACACACACACACACACACACACACACACACACACACACACACACACACACACACACACACACACACACACACACAAGTGGGAGAACTACATTTGAGTTTGATCTCTTTTCTAAAAATTGGAAATGTACTAAAACACTTGGTAGTTCAATAGGTATTGACAAAATTTAGTTCAACTCAATCCCTTTCACCCAATTTCCCCACTTTTGACATCTCAAATGATTCTTTAAAAATTTAGGATTTGATATTTAGGTACATGCGTGCATGTTATAAAGACTAAGAAGGTACTAGAAGATATTACCAAGAAAAATAAATCATTTGTGAAATAATTAGAGTTTGATATATCAAAGGTACAAGATCAACCTATAGGTTTCAAGATCAACTCTTGGTATTGTTTGTCATTTGATAATATTTTCCCAAGATTTAAATAATAATTATTCACCAAAGAGATGTCACAAGGACAACATTGACATGTATGGCTCAAGATTGGTTGTTGGTATTTTGTCTATTATGTTGATCTTATACCAAGATATAAATAACAATTAGTTTTTAATGAGTTTTCACATAGATAGTATTAACCCATAGGGGTCAAAATTTAATTCTAATATTGCCTTTATCCTACTAGTTCTATCTTAGACCAATAAAATAGAAACAATCCTTTATCTAATGTTATTGTCCTCTTCCTACTATTATGTACTCTTTGTGATGGTATTATCCTCTTTTTTATGATATGGTACCAACATATAAAATAGTAATCAAATCTAAAGATAAACAAAATTTAGTCACTTCACATAGATTTAGGTAATAAAATTAGTCTACACAAATCAGGCAAGTGTGACAAATGAGCTAGGTCTTTCTCTACCCTCCTAAATTTATTTATTAAAATTATCCAAATTATTTGTCAAATTACAGTTGTCAAATTTTATTTTATGATTAATCTTCTAATTCATAGTTAAATTTTATATTATTAGTTTCTATCTAATTGAAGGGTCATTACTTCATTAATCTAATTTTAAATAAAACATATTGGTGGACCCACAAAGTTATTCAAGATTCAATTTTAACCTTTTGCTTTATGGTTTTTATTTGGGAGAGTGTTTTTGGAATAGTCACTTTTCATTTCTTTATTTCCACCATAGGGTTTATAAGTTATAAAATCTCTATATCTACTAGTCCTTATGCCTTAGATTTTATATTTTCTAATAGCTCTGTAACCTGTGATTACTCTAATGAATGGACTAATCATGATCATTATATGATTAATAATGCTAATAATGTATATTAGGAATATGATTATGAAGGTAATAATTATATTTTGTTATTATTAAGATGCATATAGTGAGGAATAATAAGATTATACTACTTCTGAAATAGAAGATCCTAGCTCCCCTACTCTTTATTTAGAAAACCTCTCTTAATAATACATAGAACAGAGGAACATAATAATAATGAAACTCTTCCTAATCATACAATTTTTCATGAATTAAAAACTAAATATGCTTTATTTTAAAATATACATCATCCATTTTTATAATTTTCTATTTCACTTCATCACATTCAATGTTATAAAATAAATATTCCCAAGAATGAAAACCAATATCTAAATTAAAGTCTTGATAAAAATATTCTTACACGCATAGATGTTTCTCATTATATAGATGATTTGAATGTTAAAAAACTAGTTTATGCTTCATATTAAGTCTTTATATATAATGAAAATGTTTCAAAATCATATTGTGTTTCTTATTTACTCTGTATAGATGATTACAATATTACAAAAGTATAATTACACCATCCTTATCTCTCTATTGATGATGCAAAAGTTTAAAAATTCAAATGTGACTCTCATGGTCTCTCCATAGATGATGAAAATGTTACATAAGTTGAATGTGATTCTCCTTTCTCTCTATGGATGATACAAATGTTACAATTTAAGTTGAGTATGATTATCCTTCTCTCTTTTGAATCAAAAAGTATTATTATTTCTCTCTCTAGAAGCACAACTATCTACACATACATGAATCATATTTATTTATCTCCTTCCTTAGAGTTATTAAATAGTCAATTTATATGTGTAAATGTTCATGAGATTCAAAAGTATATATTCTCTTGTTTACAAACATTATGTTATATGAATGACCAAATTTACAAAGTTTCTGAATTATGTAGTTATGTGTTCTTAGAATGTATTGATAGTCATAATGATTCCATTATACCTATTTTTCAAGTAGATGAAAAATTACAACCATAGACTGCACCTTTATAAACACAACTATTCCTAATAGCCACAACATGTCTATGATGAATGTTATAGGATACCTTCAAAAGCAAGTTTCAAATTTTAATTTGTAATAATTATGATGTCATGTTAATATTAAAGATAATTTCATCTAAGATAACCTTATTACATGATATTAATTTGAGTTTCCTTATCTAATAGAGTGTCTCATGCCTATATTACCTTTATATGGTGTTCATGGAGACCTTGCAAATCATTTTGCATAATATGTACATTATTTTGGTCAATATGCAAACTATGGATACATATTTTTAAAATATTTCCACATAATTTTAACAGAAGATGCTTTGGATTCATTTTATAATCTTCATAATGGTTATATACCTACCTTCAAGAAGCTCGAAGACATACTCTTATCAGACTATCATAAGCATGAAATGCCTAAGTTAACATTGAAACATTTACAAAGTTTAAACCAAGATGATGATGAGTCTATTCGAGATTACATTATTCAATTAAAAAATGATTTAAATTCTTTGAAATATAGACCCTTAGTTTTGAAAATAAAATTCATATTCAATAAGGGCCTTATTTTTATGCCTAAATAAAGAGTATTGCATAATACTTATATCTCTTTAGACAACTTATATAAGGATATGCACTGATATGCATGTGATTTAATTAGAAAAAATTGTAGTAATGAACCAATTACTACTCAAAATAGAGTCAAATACCTCTTCTCTAAAAGGGAAAAATATCACTAAAGATGATTACAAAAGGAAAACAATTGAGAAAAGACGTCCATAAGCCATCACATATTCCTTATTCTAAACCAATAGTGCATATCAAGGAATAATTAGTAAAGGTCTTGCATAAAGAAAATTAACATATTAAAAAATATCTATTACAGTATAAAGACCTATTCTACTAAGATAAATCCACTTCAATTTGATCAACTTAGAGATCGACCACATGATATATTATAAACATTATTGGATAAGTAGATGATTAATCTTCCTCTAAATTATCATCATCCACCTCAAAAATTTGAGAAGATAAAAGTTCAGTTATTTTTATCTTACCATGGTATTAATGAACAATGTGATAATGATTATTATGATTAATGACAAAAATATCACACAACATGTTGATCGAGGAGTTATAACATTTGAGAATAAGACAATAAGGTCTTCCTATCTTACTCCTTGCAGTAGTTATTATAAGAACATTGAAACATCCCATGACATTCTTAGAAATGAATGAATGTTCTATCAAACTTTATATAAGTAAATTACTAGAATAATTCCTTATTCTAATTCACATTCTACCACTACTAAGTTATCTCAGGATATTCCAACATGGGAAACACTAGTCATTTGAGCCCTTAATAGAGGTGATACTAAAAAAGTTCTAGTCATTAATGCTCATAAATTATATGTTACAAGAGCATATGTATCTTATTTGAAGGAAATATAGAACTGAAATTTCAATAAAATATAATTAAAATTAATAAAATTAAAAATCAATAGATAATCAATACAGTCAAAATTAGAACCATTTCACATTGTTCAATACCAAATTCACTAGATTAATTATATTACTTTATTTTTTCAAACAATTTTAGAAACTATTTTTGAGTGACTATATCACATACATGATACTACTAATTAATTAATGATAACATAAAATTACTCAAATAAACACATTATACATCAAACATTCATACTTTTGCAATATTCTATAATCGAACTATGAAACTCATAAACATAAAATTTAAAGCATATAATGTATGCATGTAAACAACATTAACATATGGTAAAAATATCATATAAAAATCATGTTTAAAATATAAAAGTGAATCAATTATTGGGGCATCCCCATCATCTAAACTATCCTAATGGCCTACAAAGTCAAGGCCCCATATCATCTTGCTACTCCATGTGATCACGATTGTGATATATATCATCTAATATCACTCTTAAGTCCCCCAATATCAACCATATAACATGTGTGTTCATAATAAAAATTCCAAAGACAATTAATAAAATCCTTATATAAATTAAAATTAGTACTTGGTACATGCCATTTTTTGATATCCACCTATACGTCATCACAATCATTAAAAATAATATTATGTATTACAGTAGCAATCACTCATGATTAAGATAAATTTGTGTGCTTTCTAATAATTTGGTCAACTCAATCCACTATGACAATACCCTCTCCATCATAGGTCACACTCTATATCAATATAAGAATATATGCATCAACCATTGTCAACCAATACACATCACCTAAAATACCACACTATGAAAATACATTCATAAAAATATCTAAATGAATATCAACTAACAAAAGTTCAAATATCTGTATAAATGTTAATGATTATATATGGTATTCATAATAGCTTTAGCAACCTAGGCATCTCTACTAATAAAATATGATATAGTGTTAGATGTAGGCTTTGGCATAGGTGATACTCCTACCTCATCTCCACCTACTCTATTTCCATCTATTACACCCTATAATGGAGGCACAACATTAGGATCATATGCTACAAATTTAAACAATACAACCAATTATGCCTTATTCCACCATTGAATATATGTTATTGTGCATCTTCCATTATCAACCTCTAACAATAAAACCACAATATCCAACTCTATCACCAGATGAGTGTCCAAGTCATATTACCCCTAGCCTTAAACCCTATAATTCTCTATGTCCATGGATAGGGCACCAAGGCACATCTTTAATCAACCCAAATTATCAAGTAACCTACTCATCTTAAAATATTTCATATACACTAGGGAACCAATCCTATAACTTCATATTAGCTCATATTTGTGTTAACTATTGAGAATCCTCATTCCATCTCTAATATCCCATATACGACCATTGATGAATAATATTGGGCACGTCATCTATCAAAAAACATCATATACTCCATAATTATTATCCCTATTTATTTTTTTATCATCCACTAAGATATGAGGATATGGGGATAAGATAAATTATCACAAGGGATTCTAAATGGATGCAACACAATTATGTGTTGATATTCTCATACATGTAATAGTGTCTCTACTCTAAAACCACCTATGTTCACCTCTAATGTAAATATCTATAAGTCTAAATATAAAATGGATAACATACTATTACCTAAGTAATATCTTGTATGCCTCTCCTCAATCATATA
This sequence comes from Torreya grandis, assembly GCA_037957365.1. Taxonomy (NCBI): domain Eukaryota; kingdom Viridiplantae; phylum Streptophyta; class Pinopsida; order Cupressales; family Taxaceae; genus Torreya; species Torreya grandis. The sequence continues at coordinate 1,099,086 of JARHVA010005778.1, forward strand.
AACTATATAATTCATAAGATATAATATAGCTATAGGTCCACCATCTATTTCTACAACTAACACTAATATACAAAATATAATGTTCCCTAATCATGGAACATCACATTAGTTAATCTATTCCAACAAGACTATTACATATTGATCAACATTATCTTGTCTACCTATCATGTATATATGATTATTCCACATATATACTAGACCATATGCATCCATCACCATGGCCCTCTATCCAAAAGCAGGAAACCATAAAATATGTTACCCATATTATAGTGTGATGATCATCTCGTGCATGGTTGAAAACTTTAATGTACATATATTAGGGTTCCACATTGTTTAATATTTGTTAATTATGTTGTGGTGATGTCATGGATATATCCTAGTAAGTGGATGAAGTGTTTTGATATCCTAAATGACAATCACAACGTGTGTAATATGCTTGTTTTTATATGTTTGAATTAGGCTTGGTTGATCCTCAGAGTTTGATTACTCAGAGATGATTAGGGATGAGTATGAATTATTGCGCATGTGAAAGGGGTCCTATGAAAATTACATGGTAGTTAAATTGCTTGTGTGCATGAGTGGTATTCATCAAATTCTTCATTATGGCCATCTAGATAGTTTGGATCTAGTGGCATAAAATCTAAGTAGGTAGTTTGATGACATCATAATTATCACCTATGGATGATTCATGGGGATTTGGTCATATGGTTGTAATCATAGTAGCTCTTATTTATTATACACTAGATCTTAGGTCATGCATTGAAGTGAGGTCAAAGATATGAGGGTACAAAGTTAGCTTCTTAGACATAATTTGCTAAGTTCCCATAGCCAAATTTGCAAAGGGTTCAAACAAAGCTGAGTAAGCATGTTGATGATGTCATAATTTAAAAATGTGGGGGTGTTTGGAAAAAATGATAATATGGGTTTGTTAATTTTTATGCCTATTTTCTATGTGCTAAATTTTAGATCATGCAATAAAGCACATCAAATTATATGTATGTGCAAAGTTGGTCTCCCAAGAATTTTGATAGTGTTTTTCCATAGTCAAATTTGAAATGTGTTAAGAAGAGCCAAGTAAGAATTTTGATGGTGGCATATCTCATAAATGTGGACATTTAAGTATAAGGTGATCATAAGGCTTTGTTTAGTTTTGATCCTAGCTTATTTATGCTAAATTTTAGATCATGTGCTAAAGCATGAAAAAAGTTATGTAGGAGTAAAGTTGGCCCCCCATATAAGTTTCAAGAATTTTTGGCTCTGTGATAGAATATTTTTAGAATGAATTTTAATGGCATTATATCTCACATGCATGAAATCTTTAGGAGCAGTTTGATATATGGTTTTATTCCGCTCTAAAAGGAGAACATATGGTGCAAATTTTGGGAAATGAGATTGATCTTAGAAAAAGATATATATGTATAAAATTGGCTTCTTAGGCATATTGAAATGGTCCTCATACTTAGTCAATTCACATGATGTTAAAAATCTATATCTAGTGGAGATCTAATAGTTCATGAGATTTCATACTTCTAGATCTAACAACATACATAAAGTTAAATGGGTCAATGTGACTATTTTATTTTTTTAGGAATCTAGTGTTTAGTTCCTAAAAAATAAAGGGTTTGGAGTAAGGAAAAAAATCTAATCAAATATGGTAAAATAAAGATTTGATCAAATTAATTACATAGAGAAGAGAAGTAAATTATTTGGAAAAATAGACCTAGATGATTGTTTCAAAGCCTAAATCCTATTGCATAAGACTGGGAAGATGTCAGAAACCTAGATCTACCTTTAATTTGGTGAAAGGATAGGAGTGCCGAAAATAGGACACTTCAGGGTCTGACATTATTGTCCACTCTTGTTGCTATTATCCAAACTAGTCACATAGATCTAAGTTTTTTTAGGTTTAGTTCATTATCCCCATGTGATCTTTCCTATGAAATTTTAGATGTTGAATGTCGATAGATATCCTTGTAGAGATATTTTAATCTTAAAAACCTTAGGTATATCTACACACATGAAACTGGGTTAGGGGAAGTATGATCACATGATCTAGAACCCATGCTACCTTGATCACTACCTACATTAACCCTTAATCTAGAGTCTCATATCAAATGTAGTTCTCCCTTAGGGAATTTGCATAATCATTGTACATGGTAGATGCAAGAATGAACTTGTGCCTATGCCCTTCTTTGATCAAGCATGTAAATCTATGTGATGTAGAATGTTGAGCTATACTATTGACAGATTTTTAATTATGTACTATGTCAAAGTAGTAAGTACTAGATATAAAATGTCTTGTGAAGTATTTTATAGAAGAGACTCTTTATTTTGAATTTAGGAGTTTTATTCACATTAGACAACATCTAAAAGACCAAAAAAACTTAAGAGAGTAGCTAAGAAGGGTTTAAAACCCCTTGAGTAAAGATAAATAACCATTGGGACTCAAAATGTGATTAGATAAGAGTACCAAAAATGGGACACCCTTTGGTCTAGTACTATATTCCAATGCCAATGCTCATATCCTACAAGCTTAGGACCTATGGGGATAGAATTGGCTTGGGAAATAGAGTCAAGATGAGCTAGAATGACCATTTGGGAGGCTACGAAAGACTAGTTATGGACCAAAAAGGTGACCCAATCATGAAACAAAACCAAGATAAGTAAAACAAAAGACATGGATAATGTGAAAAAGGACCATATTCTCTAATTAGAGTCTCCTATGAAAGGAACATGAAAAGACATGATATGTGTGGTTGCTTAACTAATTTAGGGTGTGTATATTCCCTGCCCCCCCACCTTTTATTCTAGTGATGCAATGAAATGAAGTAATAAAATAAAAGAAAGAAATAAACTGCATACCTAAACTTACTTGTATAGAGATAAATGTGTTTCAAATTTTCTAACTCACTTCTTGGCTAGGGAAGTGGATGGAGAACCGAATAATTCCTAGAGAAAGAAAGAATCCCTGAAATAGATGCCCCTTGTATTGAATCTAAAAGTGGAATCCATGTAACATGGATAAAGATGGAAATGCTTACCCTCTATCCTGAATCTAGCTAAAAATGAGGAATGATCAAAGGCTCAAAACTAATGTGTGTCCTCTATCTTACATAAACTCATGTAATTTGGAATGTGTGTATAGAATTTGTATGTTCTGAAGAGAAAAATCTATCATGCCCACAATCTAAATATCTAAAATGAAACTGAGAAATGTTGGAAGGACCAAAAACAATGTTTATACTCTATCCCACACAAACTCATGTAGTCTAGGTCTGGGTAATCTAATGGACCAACTATTGTAGATGGTTGTATGGTCCAACCTAGTGACAATCTAGGTACTACTAGGTGTAATCAAAAACTTTGGTCACTGTGTAAGAAGAGAATGACATGTCTTTCCATTCTATCTATATAATCCTAAGGGATGAATAACATGAACATTTGTTCCATGCCCCTTGGTATGCATCTGTATAATTTGGTAATATATATAACCATATGTGAAATTATATATCCTTGCATGTCTTATGTGTAAAATTGGAGACCAAAACACTGTGCTCTGCACTTTGCCTATAGTCTAATATCTGATTATGTAACTGTGTCACGTTCTATGAAGTTATATATGTGAGATGTGTAGTAATGTACATGACCCCAAATTTAGTATTTAAGTTTATATCTATATCAAAATCACTATGAATCTAGATAATCTAAACCACTGTATCTGAATATTATGTGTATCTATAATTTGAAATCACTATGGATCCATAGGATCTAAACCATTGTATCTGAATAGTCTATATATCTGTAAACTGAAGGTATATGCATTTAAATGACCTAAGTAATGTTAAGTGACCCATGTAATTTCAATCACTCTATATTTCAATTGATTTTAGTTGAATATAATAATTTTACTATTGTATGTGTATGAACCATGGTGTATCCACCTATGAGAGTGGATGGGCATGCTGGGTAAGTGTAGGAATATGAAGAGTAGGAATGATGCCCCACTTTTAGGTAGAGGGATGAAGTTTTTGATAGAGGAGGCTGATCCAAAAGTGATGACTAGTGGCATGCTAAAAAATAAGGTTGGCTTGTTTTGAATAACTTGAGAGGTTGCTTGATTGATTAGACTGAGTAGTTGAAAGTGGAACAAGTTTTGATTGGTGATGATCGAAGTGTGTGTCTGAGTAAAAAATAAATATAAATATAGAGATATTCATGACATAGTAGGTATATGAGGTATTAATAGAGAAAAGTTTGAGTGATGTCAAAGGTATCATTATCATGATTTCAAGGAAGAAAATGGTTTGAAAAATGGTGTTATAGGGTTTAAGTTATGGGAAAAATGGTATTTTGATTTGATTGAAAGAGTTTTTTAATATAGAAAATTAGATTGATTTTGGAATCATTTGTGTATTGACTAGGTTGAGATCTTGACCTCTAGAGTGAGAGAGATGCCAAGGAGATGAGAACCTACCATGACCCAGTTTGAGTAGTTAGTAGCCTAGGTTCAGGTTGGTGGTGATGTTACCCTAGTAAGTAATTGAAAATGCCTAATTTTGTCTACTTTGAAACCTATTTTTGGTGTTTTGAGCTCTTTAAAGTGTCCTAGGAAAATTTTTATTAGTTCTAGTGCTTCTATCATACATCTAGTACTCCTATCTAGGTTCTAGTACTCCTATCTAGATTGTATCACTCGTGTCCAGTGTTATTATCTTGTACCTAACATTATTGTCCTATAAGAAGGTTTTTTAGAGATGCAAATTTACTATTTGTTGTTGTTTTCTCTTGGCATTTTATTTGGCATTCTTGACTAATATATATGTTATTTCTAGTGTTTTCAAGGTGAGGTACAGATGAGAGATTTCTATAGGGGCCAGGTGATGGAGACATTGAGATTATTACCATTGTCTACTGATGAGAGAGTTGTCATAGATAGGGTAGGGTTGGGTCATGTGTGTGATCTAGGCATAGTGCATTGGGATACATATTTGATTACTACCTTATGTGAGAGGTGGAATATAAATAAATGTACTTTTTGGATTCCTACAAGGGAGATTACTATGACTCTATAGGATGTGTATCATATTTTACGTTTACCAATTAGTGGAAATGTGTGAGGTTGTAGGATGACATGGGTGTTGATGCTATTGATCATGCATCCTTGTATTTTGATGGTGTGCCCTTAGGTATACATTAGAGATGGACTGACAATGATTTACTACTATCAATTATTGTGCAGTCTAGTGTTTTATGCTTGTAGAAGTGGTTAGCTATTTTAATTACCTCATTTTTTGTTGTGGATGGAAGTGGAGTGTTTATTCCATATATGATGCATATGATTGTCCATAATGTAGAAGTATATGGAACTATATTCTTGTGGGGTAGGACTATGCATGTCTACATATATAGTGATCTTTACAGGTTTACACAAGAGGCATTTAGTGATGGTTTGAGCAAAAAAACATTATTGCATTCTTGGGCTTATGAGTACATAGTGGTTGTGTAGCTAATAGGATTATCGAGGGAGAGTTGGGCACCTCAAAAACCATGTATATAATTATAGATGAGTAAATTAGCTATTTGATCCCCATAGATGAATCATTATAGGTAGGTGCTAGATAGATTAGTGGCTAGTTTCATTATATGGAGGCCTTACAAAGGATTTCTTGGGTGGGCTAAATATAGAATACAATTATAATATATGAGAGTTAGTTATTGGATACATGACCATTCAGATGGAGTGTATGATCACTTTCAGTATGAGTTCATGACTAGATAGTTTGGGGTACCATAAGATGTGCCCCTAGTAGCATGGGTGTGGGTGAGGAGTGTACAAGTACTAGTGAGGGTAGGAGCTTGTGTGAGGCCTATAGAGGCTAAAATTGTACCATTACCTTTGGATGCATGGGATATGGCTATATATATTACTGATGTGGATGATTTTTTATGTATAGATACATATACTATGTGATGGATAAAGTATTGTTGGGATTCATTATACCCTATTGATGGAGGGGATTCTCCAAAGTATGAGGATCCTGAGCTAATCTACATGATGGGAGGTAAGTAATAATTTAATTTAAATTATGTAAAATTTTATGATTTTAGTTTTATATTTAAATTATATAGATAATGTAGTGTCATACTTTGTGTGCAAGTGGAGAGGGAGGTGTGCAGGATGAGGCACATGCCAGGGTGGTAAGTGGAGATAATGATTATTGGGAGACCATCATTGATTTGATAATTTGAGATCTCACGTGACATATTATTAATGATGTAGTGGAAGATGGATTAATAGAGTGAGAGACATTCATAGATGGTATTCATGCTCATTTATTTGATAGGGCTGCTATAATGATAGCTACATATGTTAGGGTAGAAGGAGGAAGATGAGTTAAGAGTTGAGCTGGATAAGCATAGGATGCCTCCAACTCATTTTGGTTCTATTAGTATGAGGATCATGGATGAATATATAGATCTTTAGAGGTGATATGTAGACTCGCATGAGGATCATGGTTGGCTACTACAATGAGATAGTCATTGCAAGAGGCATGTGGCAGATCGAGGAGGCACAGGGCCATCAAGTGGTAGGGTGGATAGGACTAGTACTAGTGGGGAGAGAGAGAGTGATAGTGAGGGTATGATTCCCATTCATGATTTATTATACTTGATACAATTTATATGTTTTGAAAAATTTGTTATATATATATATATGGATATTTATTTGATTTTTGACTCAGGCATATTGTGTTATGGATTTTGGAATATATATATATATACTAAAAATGATTGATTTAAAAATAGTTGAGTTAGTATTTTGATGTTGAGGTTGGCATTATGTCTGGTAAAAATGTTGTTTGGGATGTGATCTTGATTGTTTCAAGGGCTATGCTAGTTTTTATTTTTAATTGTATGTAAGTAAAAGAACTCTTTGTTTGTTTTGTAATTTGTCTAATTGATTTGGTAAAGTGAATTGGTTTAAGATTGGTAAAATGGAATATTGAGCAAGATCAATATTTGTTATAGATAGGGATGATTATCTTGGAACTAGGATGTTA